>CAUYPK010092291.1:0-10631 GCA_963574355.1 Loris lydekkerianus | reverse complement strand
CAAAAAGAAATCAAGATCTGGGTGCTAGATGTGCTCTTTGCTACTGTTTCCTAGTCTTTTTACTTTTTTTTTGAGACAGAGTCTCAAGCTATTGTCCTGTTTAGAGTGCCATGGCATCACAACTCACAACAACCTCAATCTCTTGGGCTTAAGCGATTCTCTTGCCTCAGCCTCCCAAGCAGCTGGGATTACAGGTGCCCAACATGACGCCTGGCTATTTTTTTGTTGCAGTTTGGCTGGGGCCGGGTTTGAACCCACCACCCTTGGTATATGGGGCCAGTGCCCTACTCACTGAGCCACAGGTGCCACACTCACCACCTATTTCAAATCCAAATCTTTATTAGATTATTACCCTTAGCTACCTTGTATGCATTAGGTGATGGCAGTTTACCATTGGCAGTTAATATTAGAAATAGTATAAAGAAACAGTACAAAGAGGCAACCCACTAAATCTCCCTGATTCTATACATAACCCTCCTGGTCCTTGTTATGTAGCACTAAGCTAATTTTTCAGTATTAAGCAGATTCAATCACTGCATGTCATGCATGCTTCAGTCTCAAAGGCAAGATGTAATGAGTTTTGACAATCTTACATACCAGTGTAACTACAATCACAATAAAGATAAAGAACATTTTTATCATCCCACAAATACCCCTCTTGCTGCTTTTCACCTGATCCCCCTTACTTAAATGACCAATTTTAAGCATGCAGCTTAGCTTTGCCTGTTCTTAGATTTTATACAAATGACTTTATACAAATGAAATGAATTGTTCTGTTCCCACTCCTTTTATGCAATATGATATCTGTGATATGAACCCATGATGATGTATACACGGAGAGGTTTTGTTTTCTATTTATTGATAAGTAATACACTATTATATAAACTTACCACATCCATTTATCCTTTCTCCTGTTAAAACACATGTCAACATCTTGTTTGAAACTATTATCGTTCTGAACACTTTGCAATAAATATTCTTACTGAAGTCTTTCTATGAACACATGCTATCATTTTTATTTGATAAAATTCTAAGCCTATAAATCCTGGGTCACATAATAAATGTAAAGTTAATTTTATGGGCATATGTCAATCTAAGTAAGAAGACTTTTCCTTTTATCTGAAAATAGCAACCAAAATTCTCAGGCATGTTCACATCATACTGGGGAGCATTACCTGTCTTCATGGTACTATCATGTCCGAGTTAATCAGTATGTTACCACATTGCTCTACCAGGCGTCGTCAAACTTTTTAAACAGGGGGCCAATTCACTGTCCCTCAAACCGTTGGAGGGCTGGACTATAGTTTAAAAAAAAATTATGAACAAATTCCTATGCACACTGCACATATCTTATTTTGAAGTCAAAAAACAAAATGGGAACAAATACAATCACACCGCCTCATGTGGCCCGCAGGATGCAGTTTGAGGTCCCCTGCACCTGACATTAGCTTTCTTGCACACAATTGCCAATAACCATCTCATTTTTTAATTTTTATTCTAAATATTTTATTTTAGTTTTTTTTTTTTATTTTGAATTAATATAAAGGAAATACCTTTTGGTTACATTGTTTGCTTTTGGTAGGAAAATTTGAGTTGTATTTGAGTCCTAATAACCCAAAATTGTTTCAAAGGATATGGGACTTCTTTGCTTTTAGTTTATGTTGTACTCTGTTATTATAGTGGACAGTACCTATTCCTTATCTGCTCCTCTCCTTCTGTGTTTTTCTGCTCTTTTTATATTTTTTTAATTTTTTTTTTTTCTTTAATTGAGACAGAGTCTTACTTTGTCACCCTTGGTAGAGGGCTATGATATCATAGCTCACCGCAACCTCAAACTCTGAGGCTCAAGTAATTCTCTTGCCTCAGCCTCCTGAGTACCTGGGACTACAGATGCCCGCCACAATGCCTGGCTATTTTTAGAGATGGAGTCTCACTCTTGCTCAGGCTGGTCTTGAACCCATGAGCTCAATCCACCTGCCTTGGCCTCCTAAATGCTGGGATTATAGGTGTGAGCAACTATGCCCAGCCTCTGCTCATTTTTTTTTTTATCAGTAAAATCCAGTTCTCATCATAATCATTTCTAACCATATGTCTTGCAATGTTAATAGCATAAAAATATGAGGTATTATCTTAGTAGTTTAAAATATTGTTTATTGAGCATTTTATATATAATATCTTCCCAATGGCAAAAACAGTGCTTTAGAAATTCATGAACAAATGAGTGTCCACATACATTATACGATTTTTTTTTTTATTCTTAGAAGTCTTACAGAGTTTATTTTAGAACATTAATAGAACTCTGCAATCAAAGAGGGAGAGAGTATACATTTTAAGAAAATTACATAAAAATAAATAACTTATTTCTTTATGTAATTTTTTAATTATTATTAAATCATAGCTGTATATGTAAGATATTATATGATTCTTACTGGTTAATGGAGTTTGTGATGACTTATGTATGTTTGAAGTCATTTATATGACATTAATTGAATCAATTAATTAAATATCTTATGTTATAATTTTGATATCTTTATCTTCATAAAAACATGAGAATATAGGCAAAAGAAGAATTGTGCAAGGTCAAAACATTACAAATGACAGAGCTGTGGTTGAAAGAACTTATTCCAAGAGGCATGTTTCTTTTAATAAACTACAAAGTGAGTTGCTCAGCAGCCATCGTGTTGACTAATGTCCCACTAGACTTTGCTCATAATAAAACTTCATAAACTGTGTTTGAGTAAAGTTTGTTTGCGAGATACTTTATTTCTATTTCCATACTGATTTGAGAACTCAGAATACATTCTTGAGGCTAAAGATTTTTGTTCCCTTGTGATTGAAGGTCTTGTCAGAACAAAGCCATTGATCACTATAATTCCACACAGAGGAGCCTGACATGGCCAGAGAATGAACGTTTAATAAGTGAGAGATTCTATAAATGTCACTCCAGATGTGAGCCAGTGAAGAGGCAGGTAATGAATCAATAGAGCATTTTTAAAACTATACGGAGGCTGATTTGTAAGAAATGCAGGTATTCAGAATGATTTTCATAGAGCCCATTCTTTTGGAAATTACAGCTGAGAAAATGGTATGTGAGTGACATTCCTTTATCTATTTATAACTGGAAGTTCTGAAAATAAATGCTATTTGGGACAAAAAGACATTAAGAGAAAACTCTTCTTCAGAGTGATTTGAGCCTGCGTTTCGTAGGTAATAGGAAGACTGTCTATTTGAACGAATCAAGAAAATTATAGGTAAAATTTGGTACGTTTACTTTCAAATCACATTTTTATTTTTATGGAAAAAAATTTCAAAAAAAAAAAAGCCCTTTTCCTCCAAGCTTTGGAGATTTAATATGCCACTGACTGATGAAGTGTAACAGAGAGCAGACACTAAAAATTGTGGGAAGGCATTACCTTAAGCTACAAAAATTCTTACTCTGTGTTTTTTATCCTAAATTGAAAACATTCTTACTAACTGTTTTCAGTTTCCTTCTCTGTAAAACTAAGTAGCCGGATGAGATGACTTATAAGATGCCTTTGAACCCTGCTTATATTTAGACAGTATGTTTTATTCTTAGTGGCAAAACAAAATCTTTACTCATTTTTAAAAGCTGAGCTTGTATATTATTCATTTTTCTTATTTTATTATTGATTTTACTCATTATTATTTATTCTTATTTTCCTCATAAAAGAGAGTCTAATATAGAAGTACACAAGAGTATATTTGTGCAGTTATGAATGTAGCAAAATACCATATGTATCTCATAAATATGTAAAATATTAATCATCAATAAAAAAGGTTTATAAAGTGGTCACATGTGTGGCTCATGCCTGTAATCCTGGAACACTAGAAGGTCGAAGTGAATTGATTGCCTGAACTCAGGAGTTCAACACCAGCCTGAGCAAGAGCAAGACCCTGGTCTCTACTAAAAATAAAAAAAAAAAATACCCTGGCATGGTGGCAGGTACCTATAGTAGGTACCAGCAACGTAGGAGGCTGAGGCAAGATAATCTCTTCAACCAAAGAGTTTGAGGTCACTGTGAATTATGACCCCATGGCACTCTACTCAGGGTGACAGAGTGAGACTCCACCTCAAAAACAAAACAACCACAACAAAAAAAAAAAACCCCAAAACAAACAAAAAACCCTTTTCTATATCCAACATATACAAATGAAGTAGTATACTTACAGTGCCAAATACATTTCTTAGTTCAATTAGGTGTTTAAAACTAGTATTCTTTTCTATCGCTGCCATATATCCCTTAAAAGTAAAAACACTTGTGGGTAGTGCCTGTGGCTCAAAGGAGCAGGGTCCTTCTCATATACCAGAGGTGGTGGGTTCAATCCCAGCCCCGGCCAAAAAAAAAAGTAAAAGCCTTTGTGTTCCAATAGCCCCCTGTTTAATTCTTGTGGCCCCCAAAATATTTTTGTGTTTGTGCATTTCAGGGATGACTCACAGCTTGATGTTGCGTCTATAGCATTTTTTGCTGTCTTGCCGGAAACAGCCTGCCGCCCAGCAAGAGCTTAACAACTACTCCTTGATTTTTAATCTGGACAGAATTTCAAAACTGTTTCTGTATTTAACTAATTAAGTCATGAACATTTGTACAAAATTAACTGCCATGTGATGATTTGGCTTTTTGGCTTTGTTCTGTGTTAAATTCCCAACCAAATCTTATTAGAAGCATGTGATTTCTGATTTTCTCATTATCAGAACATACTTTGTGTGAACATGTTCCTATATTTTTAACAAATGTAGTTTTCTCCTCTTTAGCCATTTAATAATAATTCTTTATATTTGGATCATGCTTGAGTTGTTTTTTAAAAATACAATTTTACATAACTGATCTTTCAAGAATCTTGCAAATTAAAAAAATCTCCTGATACATAATGTATAAAAGGAAAGTAAAATGATAAGGATCTTGATTAACTATCCTGGCATTCCTCCCTTTACTAAAGAATGAGTAGGGATGAATTATCAGATGAAGCTCATAACAATTGCATTTTTCTCACTCTAATTTAAAGTTCTAATATAAATAGCTATGGGATGTTTGCTGTATGTGTATTTAATTAATATTTCAAAAAAATTTCCTTTGAGGGTTAGATGAACCCTCAGAGTCTTGGTCAATATCAGTTTACCCACAATAGGTAGATGTCCTCTTGAAATAATGTCAAAATTGGAAAGACTGGGAACTCACCACATTTCTTCCTCTTGAAAGGGAGCAACTCTCTTCTTCCCTTTGACTTCAACTTTAGTATTTATCATCAAAGTTATTCATAGTTGGTTATTTCTTTGCATTTCCCTAAGTCAGAACACAGATGTGCATGTAATAAGTACTTATTTGGTTGGAGGTGGTAACTAGCCATGTGGAACAAGAGTTGGCAGTTTTGAGTGAAAAATGTCACCTCATCTTCAAGCTGTGTCCACCTAGTGATAATGACTGAAGACCGAGGAGATGCTGCAGTTTCCCTCAGGGAGCCTGGTGGAATGGAAGGAACAGAGGCTGTGGAACTGGAAGACTGAAATTTTAATCTTGCGTGTAGTGTGGTTTTCAGAACGTTAGCTTAGCTTTCCTAACTTTCCTTTTTTTGCATCTATAAAATCAAGATGACATGTCTTATATTTGGGGATTATTAGGAAGATTAAGACCAAAAATAATGACTAACATTTATGGAGTATTTACTGTGTGCTAGGTATCTCTTTAAACACAACGAAATCGTACCAAACTCTACAAGGTAGGTACTGGTATCAATCCCACCTTATGGTGAAGAAACGGAGACATAATGTAGAAATAAATTGCCAAAGGTCACAGAGCTGGCAAATTAAGTTCCAGAACCTGTATTCTGAACCAAACTACAATGCAAAATGCCTGGTCCTGCGAAATAGTAGGTTCTCTTTTTCTGTTGTCTCAGCTTACACACCAGGAAAATGATGAGTTGTCTCATGGCACGTTAGTAATCTGCTGTGCTGAATTTGAAGTTGTTTTCAGGCTAAGTTTTGACTCCCTGCCCTTTCCTGTCTTCCCCAGATGAAGTCTTTCTATCACCTTCTAAATACTTAACCACCCACTCCACGGCTGGGTTTTTTATTTTTGTTTTTAGTAGGATCTTTAAGTGTTTCGATGGTCGTTTAGGTTTTTATTTATTTAAATAATATTTTTTTCTGGGTTTCTGTGGCAACATACTTTCCTAATTTCTTTCTATCTTTCTGTCAGTTTCTTTTCAGTCTTTCCGTCTCTTCAGGCTCTGCCCCACCTCCTGAGTGTCGGAGCGCCCCTTCCTACTCCTGTCTTCTGCCCTCTGTGGTTTGCGTACAGAAATCCAGTATTTATTATCATGAGAATCATAACGATTAGGATTAGAAAACAGAATCTGGCCGGACTTAAGGTGGGTCTAAGGACATGCTACTCACGCCTTTTCCTCCCTTGTACGGCAGATGACACTTCACAATGTGTTTAATTCTCACTGGTGTCCTGTCCATTCTCCTTCCTCCGTTCATTGATATTTAGCTCACTATGATGGCTCAATAAAGAGGGACATTTCCCCTGCCGTCCCACTGCTAACAGGTCCATTCTTTCATTATTACATAGTTCAGATTCCCACTCAGCAAACCCTTTGCAATGCTCCAACCTTACTCTCTGTGATCTCCTGGGAACCATTAGCAGGAACATGGGCTTGCTTTCTATAACTCAGGTGAACTGGGATTATTCCTACCTAAAGGTGCCTGCTGTTCTCCCTTGGAAATGCTCTTCCACAGTATCTGTGAATGAGTCTTTCTCATCCATCAGGTCTCTGTTCAAATAGTCTGTCCTAAGAATCTCTCTCTGACCATTTCATCTGCAATAAACTCTTCCACCATCATTCTCAATCACATCCTTCTCATTTATTTACAGCACTTGCAATTAAAAAAAAAATGTATTAATAATTTGTTCAGTCACATACCTGTTAATTAACACTCTCTTTGCTCTAATTCAATTAAGGAGGCAGGAGAAAATGCATAAATGAAGGGAGAAGAAGATGTCTCCAAAAGCTGCTGACATATGATGTGTTACATGACAAGGATTCATTTTCTATCTGGGAGATGTTCAATAACCAATACTTTATTTCCTTAACAACATACTGCATTTTGTAGAGTGGCCATATAGCATTTTAGAAGTACAGAATGACTGCTTAGCAGATAAAAAATGCCTCATTCACATAGTCACAGCTAATATACCCACAGTATTATTGAGGCTTTTTCAATTGGCTCATAGTTTAGCAGACACTTAGCAATGTGTGGCTTCTAGGACTTGGTATTTAATCGTCTTTCCTTGCTCAAGCTGCTACCGATTTGGAAAGTGAGATCATAAACTGGGACCATAAACAAATGGATACATGTATTTTATTTTGTTACCACTGCTTTTAAAATGTAAATAATTTTATTCAAGTTTCTGGTAAGAAAAAAATGAGAGAGTTAGTTTCATAATTTCCATTGTATCTTAGGATGAGAATATGATATTGTATCCTTTTCATTATTTTCCAGAGAGAAGAAATAGTCATGTTATTTTAATATGAGCTGCTTTGTGATCATCATTCAAACAAGTTATTTCAGTAAAGTAGCACGAGGATGCCTGAGTCAAAATAATTATGAAAAGTGGCGTATAGATGTTTTCTAACTACTTTCCTATTTATTTCATCTCTCTTGAGTACATTAATTCTGTAAATAAGTGATATGCTTTTCTACAATTTGAATTGGAAAGATATTTTTAATTGCATGTATCCTAGTTACTTGACAGGAAGATAAGAATACAAGCATAAATGTGTAGATTCCCTAGACGGGGAAAGTTCCCACTGACAAGTGTTCTGGCAGGTGTTTAACTTCTGCCTTTGTCATAGTGAGGCAGGTAAAAACAGTTCAGTCCAACTGTGTTCTAGCAGAGACAGCATTATAAGCCAGAAGTTATTCTGGCTAATGAAACAATGAGCTTAAAGTGATGACACAGACTTCTTACCATGCTGCACAGGCTGCCTCACAGGTGGGAGGTCCTGACCACAGCAGAACATAGAATGCGGTCTGCATCACACTTACCACACTGCAGCAGAATAGATGTTTGCCTTCTGTCAAAGCCTGGATTCAATCTCTACATATGTCTTTCTTTACTATTTTTTTTTAATTAAGGTAAAAATAAATATTATAAAATGTATTATGTTAGCAATTGCAACTTTCCTTTTTTTTTTTTCTAATGTAGTTTAATATTGATGTTAAACTCAATTTCTTCACTAAAGTCTTCTGAAGTAATTGGTATCAAAGCGCCTTTTTGCTCCACCACTCCAAGATCCATGGCCTCGGATGTTCTTTAATAGACACTTTACCCCCTGCATGAGTGTGTTTCTGTGATCATCTTGCCCCTGCGGAAGAGATGCTGAGTGTTGCTTCATAAAGGCTGCATGATATCTATCAGGGATTTGACAGGCAGGGGTTAAGCATTTTTTTGAAGTTATAGTGCAACATATTCAAAGCCCATTTCAATCATTAGATTCTGTTACTTTATGATTTTTTTCATACCAATGACTCAGATGTTAAAGCTCATTGGTATTTTTATTCTGTTTCAAAAAGATATTTCTGATATCTTAGATGATTGAATTATTTCATCAATTATTATATATTAATAGTCTCCCTGTTTACAGGCTATTTGGAGAATGATAGTTATACCAACAACTATGTAAGTTTAAATTGTGAAAATATGAAGAATATTAGCAGTAGAGTCCATATGATTATTCTAAATTGGCTTCAACATTTATTTTAGGGGCATAACTATTCACATAGGAGGGTTAAAACCTTTGATTTATAATACATCTGTGTTCCTTTGAAACCCAATACATGATATGATCTCTTGTAAGTATTAATATAAAGATTCTCTCTCTGTTTGTTTTTTCTCACCAGTTTGCAACTAAACTCAACAGAATAATTTACTACTTATGGAAAAAAAGAGGACTTTTAAAGAGTATCTAATAAAATGCAATATCCTGAGAGGAAAAACATATTAATGTATATGGTTAGGATGGGGTTCAGTACACGCTACTCCAAAATACCGTGTCTTGGTGTTTGAGCAAGCAGCAGCAGAAGAAAGATCATTCTCACCTTCAATTTCCCTTTATTCCTGAAACAGGTCGTTAGACCTAGGCAGATCAGTCTGTGACCTTCTCCCTTTCTACTCTTCAAAGATACTCATGTGACAGGTGTCTTCCTTTATAACCACAGAGAAATCAAAGCCACATGTGGATGCCATTTGGGCCTCACTACGTTCCCCTCACCATGTGTATTGCCACTAGATAATACTCTCTGGTCCTGTAATCATTCTGCATGAATATCCATGAAGACATACAGATTTCTGTTTGGGGGCTTTGTACCTTGCTGATAAATCCTCCTATGTCACATTAAACATTAAATTAATTCGTACGCTTTTATGTTGTTAATTTGTATGTTGTTGTAGGGCTCTTAGCCATGAAGATTTTGATGGGTGAAAAATGTGGGTTTTTCTCTCCCCTACAGTTAGGGGAGGAAAAAATTGTGACACAAGCAATAATTGTTTTGCCATATGTCTTTCTTATAGAATCTTTCCATTTTTGTGGGTACCTTTAAGAATCAAGTTCAGTCCAAGTAAAAAAGATACAGATATTTAAATAACATCTCAACAAATTTTCAAGTACAGAGATTGAACAGATGTCTAGTAGCTTATATTTTAAGGATATCATGGGCATGTTTTAAGCATTTCATGGAGATTAAGTATTCAGTGGTTTCTAAGGTAGGTCCAGGAGTTAGAATTGCTAATTCAGTAATTATCTGAAGTCTCATATTCTATTTTGAATTGAAGGTCCTGGAACTAACCTCTTCTTTAAAGCTAAGGAGAAGAGTTAAGTTTCTTTACATTAAGACTCTAGTGCCTTGTATAATGATTATCCATCATTCATTATCATTTATTAATTGCCTTTTGTCTGTATAAGAATCTTATCTAAATATGTAATGTTTACTTGAGCTCACCCAAAGTTAAATAAAGCAGACATGAAGGATTTTTTTTTTTTTTGAACACAAAAGCATATATTTATTGTGATTGGATGTGCATCCTATGATTTAATACTTATTTCTTAGTGATGTCATGGAAACAGATTTTCTAAAAGATCTGGAGAGAGACAATGCAAATTTATCACTGTTGTTTTCGTAGAAGTGCAGAAGTGCCAAAGTGAATATGAGCATTGATCCTCTGTAGTCAATCTACATTGTGTTGTATGGCAGTATCATTTGATATTTCACTGAAGATCTGCTCAGAAATGTAAAGATAGCATGTATTTTTTTCTCAGCAGCTTTTCTGAAAATGAGTGCTTTCCTTTTATATGTGGTTGTCACTGTGATGGGAATTAAGTCAAAAACATATAAAACACCATGTTTTACAATAATGTTACTTATTTCTTATGGTTCTATGGCAATTTTCTTTTTTTATTATTATTATTATTTTTTTTATTATAGATAAAAATATGCACCATAGATGTGGCCCAACCCATCACCCTCCCTCCACCCAAACCTCCCCCCTCCCTTCCCCTTCCTTGGTCCTTTCCTCATACTCTTGTGGTATAGTTGGGTTATAGCCTTCATG
>CAUYPK010092290.1:0-22098 GCA_963574355.1 Loris lydekkerianus | reverse complement strand
TATGCAGCCTTAAAGAAAGATGGAGACTTTACCTCTTTCATGTTTACATGGATGGAGCTGGAACATATTCTCCTTAGCAAAGTATCCCAGGAATGGAAGAAAAAGTATCCAATGTACTCAGCCCTACTATGAAGGTAAATTATAGCTTTAACATGAAGGCTATAACCCAACTATAGCACAAGACTATGGGGAAAGGGCCAAGGAAGGGGAAAGGAGGGGGGAGGTTTGGTGGAGGGAGGGTAATGGGTGGGGCCACATCTATAGTGCATGTTAGAATGGGTACAGGCAAGTGCACTAACGTACACAGCTATGATTGAACAATAAAAAAAAAATTAAAATAAGAAAAAAGTTTGAGGTTGCTGTGCGCTCTACCAGGGGCAACAAAGAGAAACTATGTCTCAAAAAAACTCTATTGGGCAACAAAGTGAAACTATGTCTCAAAAAAAAAAAAAAAAAAAAAAAGGTCTATCAACCTTCTTGGCCTGGTGGTTAGGGGCAAGTTGGTTCACTTTTTAGTATTCAGCCAAAAGAAAGAAGCTGTTTGTGCCCCATATTCCATCCACCAGAAAGTGCCAGGTTTGAACCTGCCAGCCTTGGTGTATGTGGCTGGCGCCATAACCACTGTGCTACCGGTGCTGAGCCACCATTAGATGTTTGTAATAATTGCTCCACATTATCTAGTGCCTACTATATGCCAGACATTGTTTTGGTTCAGGATCTGTAAACATTTTCTACAAAGTTCAAGGTAGTAAATATTTTCTATTTGTAAACTATATACTATGTCTGTGACAACTATTTAACTCTGCCATCCAGGGCAAAAGCAACCATAGACTATGTAGTAGGCATGGCTGTGTGCTAGTAAAACTTTATTTATAAACACTGAAATTTAAATTCTTATGAATTTTCACATCATAAGATCTTATTCATCCAACATTTAAAAGAGAAAAAAACCATTCGTAGCTCAGGAACCATACAAAAACGGTGTCATTTTAGATTTGGGTTGAGTATTATAAGTTTGCCAACTTTTGTTGAGGATGCTGAGGCAGAGTGGTGACTGAAACAGCAAAATTCCCTGTCCCTATGGAGCTGACATTCCAGGAGGAGGGTGAACAACAGCAAAATAAAAAGCTAAATACAGGGCTTGGTGTCTGTAGCTCAGCGGCTAAGGGTGCCAGCCACATATCGGAGCTGGTGGGTTCAAATCTGGCCAGGGCCTGCTAAACAATGACAACTGCCATCAAAAACTAGCTGGGTATTGTGGCAGGCACCTGTTGTCCCAGCTACTTGGGAGGCTGACAGTCACTTAAGCCCAAGAGTTGGAGGTTGCTGTGAGCTGTAATGCCACAGCACTCTACTGAGGGCTATAAAGTGAGACTATCTCAAAACGAAAAACAAACAAAAAAAGCCAAACTAAATACAGCTGGGTGGTAGCCTATTATTGTGGTATAGTGTAGCCTATCATTGTAATTCCAGCACTTTGGGAGGCCAAAATGGAAATACCCATGAGCCTAGGAGTTGGAGATCAGCCTGGGAAATATAGCAAGACCTGTCTGTACAAAAAAAAAAAAAAAATTAATCAGGCATAGTAGCATGTGCCTGTAATCTCAGCTGCTACCAGGAGGCTAAGGCAGGAGGATCACTTGAGCCCTGGAGTTGGAGGCTGCAGTGAGCTGTGATCACTCCACTGCACTCCAGCTGGGGTGATGGAGCAAGACCTTGTCTCTAGAAAAAGAGGAAAGATGGCTCGGCGCTCATAGCTTAGTGGTCAGGGTACCAGCCACATACACCCCAATTGGCAGGCCCCTGCCTGGGCCTGCTAAACAACAATGATAACTACAACAACAACAACAACAAGTAGCTAGGCGTTGTGGTGGGTAGCTGTAAGTCTCAGCTACCTAGGAGGCTGAGGCAAGAGAATCACTTAGGCACGAGAGTTTGAGGTTGCTGTGAGCTGTGATGCTGCAGCACTCTACTGAGGGCAACATAGTGAGACTCTGTCTCAAAAAATAAAATAAAATAAAAAAGGAAAGAAAAGAAAATAGGAAGGGGGAAAGAAAAAAAAGCTAAATGCAGAACAAGCTCAGACGGTGATGAGAAGTATGCAGAACAAATAAAGCAGAGAGGAAGGATATGGAAAATCCCCACACAACTAATTTACAACTTCACCCAGTTTTTGTTTTTGTTTTCATTTCAGATTAACATGGGGTGCAGAAGATTAGGTTACATTATTTGCATTGTTAGGTAGAGTACAAGTTGTAGTTATGTTGGTTTTTTTTTTTTTTTTTTTTTTTGAGACAGAGCCTCCCAAGTAGCTGGGACTACAGGTGCCTGCCACAATGCCCTGCTATTTTTTGGTTGCAGCTGTTGTCATTGTTTTTCAGGCCCGGGCTGGATTCGAACCTACTAGCTCAGGTGTACGTGGCTAGAACCTTAGCTGCTTGAGCTACAAGCGCTGAGCCAGTTGTGTTGGTTTTTGTTTTTTGAGATAGAGTCGTGCTCTGTTGCCCAGGCTGGAGTGCAGTGGCCCAATCATAACTCACTGCAGCCTCCTATTCCTGGCCTCATGCAGTCCTCCCGCCTTGGCCTCCCAAAGTGCTAAGATTACAGGCCTGGAGCTACTGCACCCTGGGCTATAGCCCATTTTTTTTTGGACAGAATTCATCAAGTCTAAATAAGATCCCAATTGTGCCCAAATTCACATACCACCTCTGCTGTTATGTAACAGACATGAGATAGATGGAGAGACGTATATATAGATAGTTATTTCCTTTTTGTACTTTAAGAAATGGAGTCATTTCCTGAGCAAGAAAACGTGTGAAATTGTGAATTTGGTGTTAGCTGCATATCCAAAGCACATTAAATCTAAATACAGGGTGTGTGTATCTTATATGTATACATTCCAGTATACAGCAACTTACCACAAATGATCACATTTTCTGCTTCTAAAAGAGGTGTTAGAAACAAGCCTGATCTAATTGGGAGTTAAAGAATTTGTCTCCCTGCCGGCGCAGTGGCTCATGCCTGTAATCCCAGCACTTGGGAGGCTGAGGTGGGTGGATTGCCTGAGCTCACGAGTTCGAGACCAATCTGAGGAAGACCAAGACACCCCCCCCCCCAGCCCACCCCTCTGTCTCTAAAAAATAGCCAGGCGTTGTGGAGGGCACCTGTAGTCCCAGGTACTTGGAAGGCTGAAGCAAAAGAATTTCTTGAGCACAAAAAATTGATGTGATTTAAGGTTTGCTGTGAGCTAAGACACCATGGTACTCTACTGAGGGTAACCAAGTGAGACTCTTGACTCAAAAAAAAAAAAAAAAAAAGGTGGTGCTTGTAGTTCAGTGGGTAGGGCGCCGGCCCCATATACCGAGGGAGGCCGGTTCAAACCTGGCCCCTGGCCAAACTGCAACAAAAAAAATAGCTGGGCATTGTGGTGGGTGCCTGTAGTCCAAGCTTCTCCAGAGGCTGAGGCAGAATCGCCTAAGCCAATGAGTTGGAGGTTGCTGTGAGCTGTGTGATGCCACTGCACTCTACCAAGGACAATAAAGTAAGACTCTGTCTCTAAAAAAAAAACAGACGGCGCCCATAGCTCAGTGGCCTCATACACACACTTGAGCTGACAGGTTCGAACCTAGCCCAGGCCAGTTAAAAACAACAATGAGAACTGCAACAAAAAAATAGCCAGGTTTTGTGGTGGACACCCTTAGTCCGAGCTACTAGGGAGGCTGAGCAAGAGAATTGCTTAAGCCCAAGAGTTTGAGGTTGCTGTGAGCTGTGACAACACAGCACTCTACCAAGGGTGACATGGTGAGACTCTGTCTTTGCCTTTATCTCTTTCTCTCTACCCACCTCACCCTCAGGGCATCTCCCCAGGGATACCAAGCACTACCACCTCCTTCTGGTGCCTTCAGTTAACTCTGAAATAAACTAGAGTTGGGTTGTTTCATGTTGAGTTTTAGGCAACCCGAAGGAGTCAGTAGGGAACCAGAGAGTCAGACCCTAAATCTGGGCCCAGAAGTCCAGGTAGGCACAGAGTGAAGGTATTCTGGAAGCCCATAAAAATATGGCTATGTTGGCCAGGCACAGTGGCTCACACTTGCAATCCTAGCACTCTAGGAGGTCAAGATGGATGGATTGCTTGAGTTTAGGAGTTTGAGACCAGCCTGAGTAAGAGTGACAACTCATCTGTGGGGTTGGGAAAGTTTTATGCATTGTCTACCATGGCCTTGCAGGAGGGTGCCACACATTTCTAGATAGTCATAGCTGTGTATAGTGAAGTATGCTTATGTAACTGCTGCTTGGCATGTTGCCATTTTGTTCCCCTGTGTATAAAGGGCAACAGGACCTTTCCGTGTACAGATTATGGATCACAGATTGCAATGTGTAACTTCGCTCCCCAGCCTCCAGGAAGTAGGGCAGACTTGCCATGCGTGCTCCTCCTGCTACCGTGTGAACTGAATAAAGTGTGTTACACCTGCCCTCCATGCCTGAGTTTATCTCTGGTCTGGCCGAATTAACACTGGCATTACACCAAACATTAGGTGTGGTGGCTCACACCTGTAGTCCCAGCTACTTGGGAGGGTGAGGCAAGAGGACTACCAGAGCCCAGGAGTTTGAGATGGCTGTGAGCTATGACACCACATGACTCTACCCAGAAAGATAGAGTAAGACTCTCAAAAAAAAAAAAAAAAAAATTATGTGACTATGCAAAAAGGTCTGAAACATTATCCTGGACTACAGAAGCACTTGACAATATCAATGCCCTTTTATGACAAAAACAAAACAAAAAACTCTTAAACTAGGAACAGAATGTAACTTCTACAGCACAAGAAAGGTCATGTATGAGAAGCCTCCACCTCACATGATACTGTGTTCATGGACAGAAAGCTTGTTTACTAAGATAAGGAACAAGACAAAGATGGCCCATTCACCCCTTTTGTTCAACATAGTAGTGGGGGTTTGACTAGAGCAATGAGAAAAGAAAAAAAAAAAAAGCATTCAAGTTAGAAAGGAAAAAGCAAAATTATCCCTCTTTGCAAATGAGTTGATTGTATTAGGTAGAAAACCCTGAAGGATCCGTAATAAAACTGCTAGAAGAAATAAATGAAGGCAGCAGCAAAGTTGTAGTACACAAAATCAAAACACAAAGATCAGCTGTATTTCTGTATACTAGCGATAAACACAAAAATTAAAATTTAATTTTCTGATAAGAAAATTAAAAGAGGGTGGCGCCTGTGGCTCAGTGAGTAGGGCGCCGGCCCCATATGCTGAGGGTGGCGGGTTCAAACCCAGCCCCAGCCAAACTGCAACGAAGAAATAGCCGGGTGTTGTGGCGGACGCCTGTAGTCCTAGCTGCTTGGGAGGCTGAGACAGGAGAATCGTAGAAGCCCAAGAGGTGGTGGTTGCTGTGAGTCCTGGGACATCATGGCACTCTACAGGAGGTGGTAAAGTGAGACTCTGTCTCTACAAAAAAAAAAAAAATTAAAAAAAAAAAAAGAAGAAAATTAAAAGAATAATTCCAGCCAGGCAAAATAATGGATACTATAGTCCCATGATCAGGAAGCTGAGGCATGAGAATTGCTTGAGCCCAGGAATTTGACACTGTTGTGAATAGCCACTGCACTCCAGCCTAGACTGAAACTATGTCCCATGAAATACTAACTCACCACCTGCTTCCCAGCCACTGGCATCCACCATTCTACTTTCTGTCTCTGTGAATTTGATTACTCTAGGGACCTCCTATGAATGAAATCATCGATATTTGTTCTTTTGTGTTGGGCTTGTGTTTGTTTGAGACAGAGTGTCACTCTGTTGCCCTATGTAAAGTGCAATGGCATCATCATAGCTCATTGCAACCTCAAAATCCTAGGCTCAAGAGATCCTCCTACCTTAGCCACCATGCTCAGTTGATTTTTCTATTTGTTTTTGTAGAGAATGGTGTCTCACTATGTGGCCCAGGCTGGTTTAGATCTCCTAGCCTCAAGTGATCCTCCCACATTGGCCTCCCAAAGTGCTGGGGTTATAGGTATGAGCCATCATGCTGACCCTTGTGTTTGGCTTACTTCACTTTGCATAATTGTCTTCAAGGTTCACCTTTGTCGTAGCCTATGTCAGAATTGTGTTCCTATTTATTTATATAGCACAAGAGCAAGGGTCAGTTATTCTGGGTTTGAACATCAACTTCAGGACCTATGTGCTATATGACCTTGGGCAGATTACTTTTCAGCACCTCTTTTTTTTTTTTTTTTTTTTTTTTTGAGCAAGTGGCACAAGCTATTGCCCTGGGTAGAATGCTATGGCATCATAGCTCACAGCAACCTCCAACTCCAACTTGGGCTCAAGTGATCCTCTTGCCTCAATTTTTTTATTTTTTAGTAGAGACTGGGTCTCCCTCTTCCTTAGGCTGGTCTCCAACTTGTAAGCTCAAGTAATCTACCTGCCTTGGCCTCCCAGAGGATTACAGCCTTGAGCCACCACGCTCAGCACTATATTTAATTTATAAAGAAAAAAGGTTTAGGGGCAGGGCATGGTGGCCCAGTATTTATCTACTGGTTTCATATTAGTATTGTTGGTTTTTTTTTTGAGACAGTCTCAAGCTGTCACCCTGGGTAGAATGCTGTGATGTCATAGCTCACAGCAACCTCAACTCTTGGGCTTAAGCGATTGTCTTGCCTCAGCCTCCCAAGTAGCTGGGACTACAGGCGCCCTCCACAACACAGGGCTATTTTTTATGTTGTTGTTTGGCAGGCTTGGGCTGGATTCAAACCCACCAGCTCTGGTATATGTGTGTAACACCCTAGCTGCTGAGCTACAGGCACTGAGCCAGTATTGAGTACATTGGATTCTTGCTTTTCCATTCTTGTGATCCTTTACTAAGTAGAATGTTCTCCAATTCCATTCAGGTTAATACAAAAGATGTAAAGTCTCCATCTTTTATGGCTGAATAGGATTCCATGCTACATATACCACAGTTTACTAATTCATTTATGTGTAGATGAAAGATATGGAATGCTTCATGAATTGGTGTGTCATCCTTGCCCAGGGGTCATCCTAATCTCTGTATCATGACAATTTTAATATATGTGCTACTGAAGCAAGCTGTGTACCAATTTTTTTTTTTTTTTTTTTTTTTTTGAGTTTTTGGTCAGGGCTGAGTTCGAACCCACCACCTCCAGCATATGGAGCCAGCACCCTACTCCTTTGAGCCACAGGTGCCACCCAAGTACCAATTTTTTTTATCTGTAAAATGGGACTAATAGGGTGGGGCCTGTGGCTCAAAGGGGTAGGGCACTGGCCCCCTATGCTGGAGGTGGCGGGTTCAAACCAAGCCCCTGCAAAAAACTGCAAAAAAAAAAAAAAAAAAAAAAAAGGGACTAATAATAGCATCACGTTCTGGGATTTCTTTTTGTTTCAAGCTGTCATCCTGGGTAGAGTGGTGTGGCATCATAGCTCACAGCAACCTCCAGCTCATGGGGTCAAGCAATCCTCTTACCTGTTTTTCTATCTTTATTTATTTATTTATTTATTTATTTTTGAGACTTAGTCCCACTATGTCGCCCTCAGTAGAGTGCTGTGGTGTTACAGCACACGGCAACCTCCAGCTCCTGGGCTTAAGCAGTTCTCTTGCCTCAGCCTCCCAAGTAGCTGGGACTACAGGCCAAGCTGTTTTGTTGTTTTTGTTGTTGTTGTAGTTGTCATTGTTGCCCAGCCTAGCTTCAAACCCGCCAGCCCTGGTGTATGTGGCTGGCGCCCTAACCACTGAACTAGGGGCGCCACGCCAGTTTTCCTATTTTTAGTAGAGACGGGGTCTTGCTTTTGCTTAGGCTGGTCTGGAACTCCTGAGCTCAAGCAATCCACCCTCCTTGGCCTCCCAGAGTACTGCGATTACAGGCGTGAGCCACACACTCTGTCAATATTCTAGTATTTCACCTTAACAAGTAAGCCTGTCACTGTTTCATGGAAGCTGGCAGAAAATACAAGAAACAGGGTGGCACCTGTGGCTCAGTGAGCAGGATGCTGGCCCCAGATACCGAGGGTGGCAGGTTCGAAACCGGCCCCGGCCAAACTGCAACAAAAAAATAGCCGTTGTGGTGGGTGTTGTGGTGAGCGCCTGTAGTCCCAGCTACTCGGGAAGCTGAGGCAGGAGAATTGCCTAAGCCCAAGAACTGGAGGTTGCTGTGAGCTGTGACACTATGGCACTCTACCGAGGGCACACACACAAAAAAGAAAATACAAGAAACAAAGGATGTTTTTAAATTTTAAAAATAGCCAAGACACGGTGGCTCAGGCCTGTAAGGCGTGGAAGGCTGAGGTGGGTTGATTGCCTGAATTCATGTGCAAGACCCTGTCTTGAAAAATAGCCGGGCATTGTGGGGGACGCCTGTAGTCTCAGCTATTCAGGAGGCTAAGGCAGGAGAATCGTTTGAGCCCAAGAGTTAGAAGTTGCTGTGAGCTATGACGCCATGGCCCTGTACCAAGGGTGACAAAGTGAGACTCTTGTCTCCAAAAAAATTTTTTAGGAACAGTGTCTCACTTTGTCATCCAGGCTGGAGTGCAGTGGCATCCTTATAGCCCACAGCAACCTCAAACTCCTGAGCTCAAGTGATTGTCTTGCCTCAGCCTCTTTTATTTTTTTTTTCTTTGAGACATAGTCTTACTATGTTGCCCTCGGTAGAGTGCTGTGGCATTAGAACTCACAGCAACTTCCAACTTTTGAGCTTAAGCGATTTTCTTGCCTCAGTAGCATTAGAACTCAGAGAAACCTCCAACTCTTGCCCTTAAGCGATTTTCTTGCCTTTAAGTAGCTGGGACTACAGGCGCCTGCCACAACACCCAGCTATTTTTTGTTGCAGTTGTCATTATTGTTTAGCTGGCTGGGGCTGGGTTCGAACCCACAGCCTCTGTGTATGTGGCTGGCACCATAACCACTGTGCTATGGGCGCTGAGCTTTACCTCAGCCTCTTCAGTAGGTGGAACCACAGGTATGTACATGCCCAGGTAACTTATTATTTTTTATATATAGGGTCTTATAATGTTGTCCAGACTGGTCTCAAACTCCTGGCCTCAAGTGATCCTCCTGCCCTGGCCTCTGGAAGTACTGGGATTATAGGAAAAAGCAAACACTCTTTTTTTTTTTTTTTTTAAAGTAGGCCTGGGCAGGGTTCGAGCCCCCCAGCCCCAGTGCATGTGGCTAGCGCCCTAACCACTGAGCTACAGGTGCCCAGCTCAGCAGACACTCTTGACCCACAAAGGATGTTTTTATGCACAAGCAGAGTTAATATCATGTTGGCATCTGTTCCTCTTCTTGGGTCCCATGTCCAATGCAAAAGGCACAAGTGGGTGCTGCTCGCACAGTGGGTCTCTGTTGGCCTTAAGGAACACTGAACTTTGGGAATCTGCTATGTTTTTTTTTTTTTTTTTTTTTTTTTTTTGAGACAGAGCCTCAAGCTGTTGCCCTGGATAGAGTACTGTGGTATCACAGCTCACAGCAACCTCCAACCCAACTCCTGGGCTTAAGTGATTCTCCTGCCTCTGCCTCCCAAGTAGCTGGGAGTACAGGTGCCTGCCACAATGCTGGGCTATTTTTTGGTTGCCCTCGTCGTCGTTTGGTGGGCCTGGGCTGGATTCGGACAGGCTCAGGTTTATGTGGCTGGTGCCTTAGCCGCTTGAGCCACAGGTGCTGAGCCAATCTGCCAGTTTTTGTTTTTGTTTTTAGCAGTTTCCAGGCTCCTACCTTTCTTCTCATATGGCCTGTCTCCCCATAGCAGCCACTAGAGGATGCCTGGGAGCACCTGTGTCAAGAGAAAGGTGGTTTCTCTACCCACAGCCCTGCATGGCTCCCACCTCCTTTGAAATCAAAGCCTCCCTGTGAGGGAGGCACTGTACAACCTGCCCCATCCTCTCCCTGCTCACTTTCATTAAACTCTAAGACCCACCTGGGCTATGTTCCCAGCGTGACAATGTTGGTCGGAAAGGAAGTGTTCACTTAAGTATGTGTAGAATGGTGAACACAAGGTACATGAAAACTCTGAATTAATTAGAGCACATTACAATTTTAAACAACCATGTTCATGGTCTCTCAAGCACAGCACAGTCGACAATTGGGCTAGATAATTCTCTGTGATAGGGCTACTCTGGGTATTGTAAAGTGTTGAGAAGCATCCCTGGCCTCTACCCAGAGCAGAGTACAAATGTTGCCAGTGTCCCCTGGGTGCAGAAATCATGCTAGTTGAGACTCCTGGGGTTAGAGGATGTCATGGACCTGCAAAAGACTCTGCATCCCATGATCACGTGCCCTGCTGAGGTCCTAGGAGGCTGCACACATTTAAATCTACACCTTGAACGGGAAAGGAGAGAGGCTTTTGCCATCTGAGCTATCAGGAATTTATTTTAATGTACCATGTGAATAGGGATTGTATTCAATGTCTTTTCCAAATGATGCAGTTTCTTAGACTCAAAATTACAAACATTTGGGGCTGGATTATTCTCTGAGGTGGGGCCTACTTCAAATCACATAAAAACTGTAGGCAATTCATATTTTGGTGCGCACGAATAAAATTTTATTGAAACACGGCCATGTCTGTTTGTACATATGTTATCTATAGCTGTTTTTGTGCTATCACAGCAGAGCTGAGTAGCTGTAAGTGAAACTGTTTGGTCCTAAAAGCCAAAATATTTTCCGTTGGGCCCTTTAAGACTTTGTTTTTTTAGCTCAGCGCCTGTAGCTCAGGTAGTAGGGTGCAGCCACATACACTGAAGCTGGTGGGTTCAATCCCAGCCTGGGCCTGCTAAAACAATGACAACTGTAACCAAAAAATAACTGGGTGTTGTGGAGGGTGTCTGCAGTCCCAGCTACTTGGGAGACTGAGGCAAGAGAATTGCTTAAGCCCAAGAGTTTGAGGTTGCTGTGAGCTGTGATGCTACAACACTCCATCGAGGACAAAAAAAAAACAAAACAAAAAAACTTGTTTGTTTTTTTTTTTTTTTGAGGCAGAGCCTCAAGCTGTCGCCCTGGGTAGAGTGCGGTGGCATCACAGCTCATAGGAACCTCCAACTCCTGAGTTCAAGCGATTCTCCTGCCTCTGCCTCCCAAGTAGCTGGGACTACAGGCGCCTGCCAGAACGCCTGGGTATTTTTTGGTTGTAGCCGTCGTCATTGTTTGGCAGGCCTTGGCTGGAGTAGAACCTGCCAGCTCAAGTGTATGGGGCTGGCGCCTTAGCCACTTGAGCTGCAAGCGCCGAGCCAAGACTTTGGGGTTTTTTTTGTGGTTGTTGTATGTTTTTTTGAGACACAGTCTTACTTTGTTGCCCTTCATAGAGTGCCATGGTGTCATAGCTCACAACAACCTCCAACTCTTGGGCAAGAGCAATCCTCTTGCCTCAGCCTCCCAAGTAGCTGGGACTAGCCACAATGCTCACTAGGCTAGTTTTTTCTATTTTTAGAGACAGGGTCTTGCTCTTGCTCAGGCTGGTCTCCAATTCCTAAACTCAAGCAATCCACCCACCTCAGCCTCCTAGAGTGCTAGGATTATGGTGTGAGCTTTAAGACTTTGTTCTCTAGAGTCAAGCCCTGGCCAGTGCATCCAAAGAGCCCACTCCTGTGTTTTTTGTTTTGTTTTTGTTTTCTGGTAACCTCATGCAGTATTAGCTCCTGTGTTTATTCTCCTGTCTTTTTTTTGGTGGGGGACAGAGTCTCACTCTATTGCTCCGGGTAGGAGTGCCTATTCTGTCTTAGAGGTGGTAGTGCAGGGAGCCTCACAGGCTTCCATTCTACTTCCTACCCTCTCCCTAGATTGCTTTCCCCTTTCTGCT
Organism: Loris lydekkerianus; assembly: GCA_963574355.1. Lineage (NCBI taxonomy): Eukaryota > Metazoa > Chordata > Mammalia > Primates > Lorisidae > Loris > Loris lydekkerianus. The sequence continues at coordinate 10,294 of CAUYPK010092290.1, read as the reverse complement.
CTGTTAACTCCTATTCAGCTTTCAGATAACATTTAAAGTCACCTCTTCCAGGAAGCCCTTCAGGATCCCCTAGGATGGATTATGGCCCTCTCCTTGTTCTTCCTACTTGGATCTTCCGGCACGATTTGAGAGGTTTGATTTGTGGCAATATTTGTCTGTTTTCCTTCACAGCTGTGTTTCCCCCCACCCCAAATATTTGTTGGACCCATAGAGTGCCTGAGGTCTGAGTGATGGGAGGAATTGGGTTTGGGGAGAAATTGAAAACCAGGGTAAATTGACCAGTGTCTGAAGGTGAGGAGGGAGTGGGCTTGGTGGAAAGTCCCTTAGGGCAGCCTGAAAACAAAGAAATGTAAAACAGTTTGCTGAAGGCTCTAAAGGAAGTCCCTAAAGTCATGGCCTAAAGCCCTGAGCAGGAGGTGGAGTCCAGCTGAGATTCTCAGCTATGCCTCTGTAAGATAGGGTTGCACAACAATCACAGAAAGAGTGTTTTTTTTTGTTTTTGCACAGAGTCTCACTATGTTGCCCTTGATAGAATGCCCTGGTGTTACAACAACCTCTAACTCTTGGGCTTAAATTATTGTCTTACCTTAGCCTCCCAAGTAGTTGGGACTACAGGCACCCCCGCCACAATGCCTGGCTCCCAGCTATTTTTTATTGTTGTTGTAGTTATCATTGTTGTTTAGCAGACCTGGGCCAGGTTCGAACCCACCTGCCTTGGTGTATTTGGCCGGCACCCTAACCAGTGAGCAAGGGGTGCTGAGCCCTTTTTTTGTTTTTTCCTTGATGGAGTCTCTGTTGCCCCAGGCCAGAGTGCTATGGAGTCACCCTAGCTTATGGTAGCCTCAAACTCCTGGGTTTAAGAGATTGTCCTCCCTTAGCCTCCTGAGACTACAGGTAACGGCCACTATGCCTGGTTAATTTTTTTTTTGAAAAAAAAAATTTTTTTAATTGTTGAGGATTCATTGAGGGTATAAGAAACCAGGTTGTACTGATTGCATTTGTTAGGTAAAGTCCCTCTTACAATCGTGTCTTGCCCCCAAAAGGTGTATCACACACCAAGGCCCCAACTCCCCTCCCTACCTGGTTAATTTTTCTATCTTTATTTATTTTTGAGACACAGTCTCACTTTGTCGCCTTTGGTAGAGTGCCATGGCATCATAGTTGACACCAACCTCAAACTCTTCGGCTTAAGTGATTCTCTTGTCTCAGCCTCCCAAGTAGCTGGGACTGTAGGTGCCCACCACAATGCCTGGCTGTTTTTAGAGATGAGGTCTCACTCTGGCTCACGCTGGTCTTGAACCTGTGAGCTCAGGCAATCCACCCACCTCGGCCTCCTAGAGTGCTAGGATTACAGGTGTGAGTCAACTCGCCCAGCCCAATTTTTCTATTTTTAGCAGAGATGGGATCTCAGCCTGGTTTTGAACTCCTGAGCTCAAGCAGTCCTCCTACCTTCACCTCCCAGAGTGCTGGGATTACAGCATAGCTCAGCCATCAGAGGCGTTTTGCTTCTAGCTCCGATCCTCACCTCACAACCTCACCAGACCTCCCTAAACCTATTTGAATAACTGTCAAGAGAGGGCAAAAAATGTACTTCCCTAAAGCACTTCAGGGAGAATGTAATCCAATAAGGAGTTAGGGCATCTAGCAGGGCTGAGATTAAAATAACGAAGCACCCTTTGGAATCTGGGGTAAAAGAGAGAATGTGGAATATCTTTATTGAAAATTATGTTTTGTGAACTTTTTTTTTCTTTTTTGCTTAAAAAAAAATTTATTGGGTCAGGTGTGGTGGCTCATGTCTGTAATCCCCGTGACTTGGGAGGTTGAGGTGAGAAGATTGCCTGAGGATAGAAGATTGAGACCAGCTTGGGTAACCTATCTAGACCCCAGTTTATTTATTTATTTATATTTATATTTATATTTTTTGAGACAGAGTCTCATTGTGTCACCCTGGGTAGAATGCCGTGGTGTCACAGCTCAGCAATCTCCAACTCTTGAGCTTAAGTGATTCTCTTGCCTCAGCCTCCCAAGTAGCTGGGACTGTAGGTGCCTGCCACAACATCCAGCTATTTTTTGGTTGTAGTTGTCATTGCTGTTTGGCAGGCCTGGGCTGGATTTGAACCTGCCAGCTCTGCTGTATGTGGCTGGCACCCTAGCTGCTGAGCTGAGCTACCGGCACTGAGCCTGTTTATTAATTGAGAGAGTCTCACTATGTCTCCCTCTGTAGAGTGCCATGGGGTCCCGCCCCACAGCAACCTCAAACTCTTGGGCTGAAGCAATTCTCCAGCCTCAGACTCCCAAGTAGCTGGGACTACAGCTGTCATGATGCCCGGCTATTTTTGTTGCAGTAGTCATTGTCATTTATCTGGCCGGGGTTGAGTTTGAACCTGCCAGCCTCAGTGTATGTGACTGGCACCCTACCCGCTGAGCAACGAACACTGCATTTTTGTGTTTTTGAGACAGTCTCAAGCTGTTGCCCTAGGTAGAGTGCTGTGGTGTCACAGCTCACAGCAACCTCAAACTCTTGGGTTTAAGTGATTCTCTTGCCTCAGCCTCCCAAGTAGCTGGGACTACAGGCGCCCACCACAACGCCCAGCTATTTTTTTGGTGTGGTTGTCATTGTTTAGCTGGCCCTGGCTGTGTTCAAACCCGCCAGCCTTGGTGTATGTGGCTGGTGCTCTACCCACTGAGCTGCAGGCACCACCATAGACCCTAGTTTTAAAATAATAATGGCCAGGTGAGGTGGTTTAGGCCTGTAATTCTAGCACTTTGGGAAACCAAGGATTGAGCTCAGGGATGGATTGCTTAAGTTCAGGAATTGGAAACCAGCCTGAGTAAGAACGAGACACTGTCTCTACTAAAAATAGAAAAATTAGCTGGTCTGGCAGAGTGGCTCTTGTCTGTAATCCTAGCACTCTGAGAGGCCGAGGCAAGTGGATTGCTTGAGTTCAGAAGTCCAAGACCAGCCTGAGCAAAAGGGAGACCCTGTCTCTACTAAAAATAGAAAACCTAATTTTATTTTACTTTTTTTCGAGACGGAGTCTCACTTTATCGCCCTTGGTAGAGTGCTTTGGTGTCACAACTCACAGCAACTTCCAACTCCTGGGCTTAGGTGATTCTCTTGCCTCAGCCTCCCGAGTAGCTGGGACTACAGGCGCCTGCCACAATGCCCAGCTATTTTTTTGCTGCAGTTTAGCTGGAGCCGGGTTCTAACCCACTACCCTCCATAGATGGGGCCAGCACCCTACTCATTGAGCCACAGGCGATGCCCTAAAAATAGAAGACGGAAGCAAGAGGATTGCTTGAGCCCAAGAGTTAGAGGTTACTGTGAGCTATGATGATGCGATGGCACTCTACCCAGGGCAACATGTTGAGACTCTCAAAAAAATAAAATAAAATAAAATAAAATAAAATAAAATAAAATAAAATAAAATAAAATAAAATAAAATGGGTGGTGCCTGTGGCTCAGTGGGTACACTGAGGGTGGCGGGTTCCAGCCCAGCCCCAGCCAAACTGCAACAAAAATATAGCCGGGAGGGCAGTGCCTGTGGCTCAAAGGGGTAGGGCGCCGGCCCCATATGCTGGAGGTGGCAGATTCAAACTCCGCCCCAGCCAAAAACTGCAAAAAAAAAAAAAAAAAATAGCTGGCTCAGTGAGCAGGGCACCAGCCCCATATGCCGATGGTGGTGGGTTCAAACCCACCCCCACCAAACTGCAACAAAAAAAACTCTGTCTCTTAAAAAAAAAAAAAAAAAAAAATAGCTGGGAGTTGTGGTGGGTGCCTGTAGTCCCAGCTACTCGGGAGGCTGAGGCAAGAGAATCCCCTAAGCCCAGGAGTTGCAGGTTGCTGTGAGGGCACAGCACTCTACCTACCGAGGGTGATAAAGTGAGACTGTGTCTCTAAAAAAAAAAAAAAGAGAAAGAAAAGAAAAGAAAAATTAGCCGGACATTGTATTGTGATGGGCGCCTACAGTCCCAGCTACTTAGAGGCTGAGTTGGGAAGAATTCAGAGGTCCTCAAACTTTTTAAACAGCAGGCCAGTTCACTGCTCCTCAGACTGTTGGAGCACTGGACTATAGTTTAAAAAAAAAACTATGAACAAATTCTTATGCACACTGCACATATCTTATTTTGAAGTAAAAAAACAAAACGGGAACAAATACAATAGTTTGAGGAACCCCCACAACTTGAGGTTGCTGTGAGCTAGGTTGACACCACTGCATTCTAGCCTGGACAATACAGTGAGACTCTGTATCCAAAAAAGTATTCAAATATTATTGTGCTGGTTACTGAGTTTTTGCGCATTGCCTTAAATTTCGTGCCCAAGGCAACTCCTTCAGGGGCCTCACCTGCCTCCTAGTACTTCCCCCTGGTATGCAGTAGGTGCTAAAAAATGCTTATAGAAGGAATGATTTCATTATGTGAAATCTAATATTTCTATCCTATATCGCAGTTGTATTGGTTTGCTAGGGCAGCCATAAACATGTACCACAGATTAGGTGGTTTAAACACACAAATAAAATTATTTTCTCTCAGCTTGGTGCCTGTAGCTCAGTGAGTAGGGTGCTGGCCACACACACTGAAGCTGGCAGGTTCGAGCCTGGCCTGGGCCTTCTAAACAATAATGATAACTGCAACAACAACAACAAAAATAGCCAGGTGTTGTGGCAGGCACCTGTAGTCCCAGCTACTTGGGAGGCTGAGGCAAGAGAATCGCTTCACCCCAAGAGTTTGAGGTTGCTGTGAGCTGTGACACCATGCACTCTACTGAGAGTACATAGTAAGACTCTGTCTCAAAAAAAAAAAAAAAAAAAAAAATAGCTGGGTGTTGTGGCAGGTGCTTGTAATCCCAGCTGCTTGGGAGGCTGAGGCAAGAGAATCACCTAAGCCCAAGAGCAGGAGGTCACTGTGAGCTGTGACACCACGGCACTCTACCTAGGGCAACAAAGTGAGACTCTGTCTCTAAAAAAAAAAAAAAAAGAAAGAAAGAAAGAAAATAGGCTGGGCATCTGTGGCTCAGAGGTTACTGTGCCAGATACATACACCAGGACTGTTGGGTTCAAAGCAAGCCTGGGCCTGCTAGACAACTACAAGTACAATTAAAAGAAAAAAAAAAAATAGCCAGGCGTTGTGGCAGGCACCTGCAGTCCCAGCTACTCAGGAGGCTGAGGCAAGAGATTTGCCTAAAACCAGGAGTTGGAGGTTTCTGTGAGCTGTGACGCCTCGGTACTCTACCGAGGGTGACATAATAAGACTCTCTCTCTCAAAAAAAAAAAGAAAATTATTTTCTCACAGTTCTGAAGGCCAGAAGTCCCATATCCAGATGGTAAGGTTGATTTCTTCTGAAGTGTCCCTCTATCTTGAATTATAGCCTACCCTGATGACCTCATTTTAACTTAATGACTTCTTTAAAAACACTATCTCCAATAGTCACATTTTGTGGCTCAGCAGTAGGGCACCAGCCTCGTATACTGAGGGTGGTGAGTTTGAACCCTGCTCCAGCCAAACTGCAACAAAAAAATAGCCTGGCGTTGTGGCGGGTACCTGTAGTCCCAGCTACTTGGGAGGCACTAGGAAGAGGATTACTTAAGCCCAAGAACTGGAGATTGCTGTGAGCTGTAACGCCATGGCACTCTACCGAGGGTGACAAAGTGTCACAGTCTCTAAAAAACAAAGATTTCATAAAAAAAAACTAGGTGCTTTATTCCTATATTGATTTCTGTTTTTTTTTTTTTTTAGAGACAGTCTCACTTTACCATCCTCGGTAGAGTGCTGTGGCATCACAGCTCACAGCAACCTCCAATTCCTGGGCTTGGGCAATTCTCTTGCCTCAGCCACCTGAGTAGCTGGGACTACAGGTAACTGCCACAACACCCGGCGATTTTATTTTATTTTTTTGTTACAGTTTGGCTGGGGCTGGGTTCAAACCCGCCACCCTCAGCATATGGGGCCGACGCCCTACCCACTGAGCCATAGGAACTGCCCCATATATTAATTTCTTTAAGTCTCACAAGAGCCCCATAAAATAGGTTGTCATTGTTCAGTGTTTTACATGTAGCATCTAAGGTTCAGGGAGGTTCAGTAACTTGTCCAAGGTCACACAGCCAGCGAAGTTAGAACCAGAATTTAAACTCGGGATGTCTAGGAACCAAATCTGAAATAATACATCTAGGGAATAGTGGGTTAGGGTTGATTTGAACCCACCCTTAGTAGCTGTGTGACCTTGGGCAAAAGATTTAAGTCTCTGAGCCTGAGGGATAAACGAGCCTACATAAAGCCCAGTGTGTGGGGAAAATTAAGCAAATCAATTAATTAATTGAGTGAAAGGGCGTGTGGCCAGCTCTTAATAAGCGATAAGTATGTAGCAAAATGCAGCGCCGAGAGGAGTGCAGTGGCCACTGCTGGTCAGCAGGCGCCGCTGCGGAGGTCTCTGTCCTTGCTAGGTGCTGCAGTGGGCGCATGCGCAGTGATATCTCCCTGCAGGCGTGTGATTTTTCTTTCCCTTGTTCCTCACCCTTTAACTCCAGACTATATTTATTACTCTATTAATTACAGCAGACCTGACTGTGGCTGATAATACTCCAATTTTCTGCTATCGTGTGTATGGGAATGACAGTGAGTCATTCCCACCTCCACCTGTCTCCATTCGTGCAGCTGTGGCGTTGAACATCTGCCCACGAAGGAGGTATTTCCCTGTCCCCCTTAAACTCTCCCCAAGGTTCTGTAACTTATATTACATTAGAACTTCATACAAGCAATGCATTCACTCGATAGCAAATTCAACTCTCTGTTTTAATGAAAACCTAGGCATTGCATCTCTGAAATGCTCCCGTTTGTGTAAGGAAGAATCGGCTGCGATGTGCCTAACATGGAATCCAATACACAGTAGGCGTTCGGTACATTTAAACATAAAAAAAATTATTAAGGGCCGGGCGCCGTGGCTCACGCCTGTAATCCTAGTATTCTGGGAGGCCGAAGCGGGTGGATTGCTTGAACTCAGGAGTTCAAGACCAGCTTGAGCAAAAATGACACCCCCCATCTTTACTAAAAATAGAAAAACTGAGGCAAGAGGATCGCTTGAGCCTGAGTTGGAGGTTGCTGACGCCATGGCACTCTATCCCAGGGCGACAGCTTGAGACTCTGTCTCAATAAATAAATAAATAAATAAATAAATAAATAAGCTCCGCACTCGTCCTCAGTGGTTAGGGTGCCGGCCACGTACACTGAGGCTGGTGGGTTCAAACCTGGCCCAGGCCTGCAGAACAACAATGACAACTACAACAACAAAATAGCTGGGCGTTGTGGCGGGTGCCTGTAGTCCCAGCTACTTGGGAGGCTGAGGCAAGAGAATCGGTTGCTGTGAGCTGTGACGCTATAGCACTCTACCGAGGGCGACATAGTGAGACTGTCTCAAAAAAAAATTTTTTTAATGAAGAATGAGAAACCAGATACTCATCTGTTAAGAAAAAAGGTATGTCCCAGCCCAAATGGCTTATAAGCCTACCATGGCAATGAACATAAAGCGTGACACTAGGCTAGCTCCAGGTATTGCTGACGTCTGCTCCCTGCCATGCCCTTGACTGCTCTGAACCTCACCCATTCAATAGGTATTTATTGACCATCTCCTACTCGCCCCATTTTCCCCTAGGTTAAATGATGGCAATAGCGATCTCTGATTAAACAAAAGCAGGGCTGTAACTGAGCTATATAAGCAAAGTGCACAAAGCAAAATTTTCAGGGCGAGGGAGGAGTGAATGGTTTATTCCAAAGTCCAGTCTCAAATTTGCATTGCTTTTTGTAGACGCTCACCTCCCCCTCTCCCAGCCAGTAAAAGCACTGAAGTCGCTCTCCTTTTTTATAGAGTGAGTTTGGGGTAAGATTTACTGAACGGGGTTTTCAGAATTGCGCTAAGAGGACATCATTCAACGTTGCGAGTAAATACAAAACTCCTACTAGGTGCCAAGCATTGAGCTGGGCTCTTTATAAAGCATAAAGGTATTCGATTGAATGTTAATTCATTTCCTCGAGCGAAAGATCTGAAATACATAACACTTTTTCAGGGTCAGATTAGGACACAATGCTAAACGGTCTTCCTGCGCCTCCCCCTGGAGAGGAAATGAAAGAGAAAATGCGATTGCACAAAGAAAGTTTACTTCAGTGCTTAAACCAGTGCCTGTGACATGGCAAACGAGTCCAGGAAAATAAATGTTTTATTAAGAGCATTGATAGGTGATTAAAATAGCTAACCTATTGAACGTTGGTTGTCAGGCATGGTGCTAATCCTCATGCATGTATTCAGTTTATTTTACACTACCTCCCTCAAATTAACACTGATTACTCCCCCCTCACAATTTACAGAAGAGGAAACTGAGGCACAGAGAAACCCTACTAGCTAGTGTAAGAACAAGCAGTTTAATGAAGCCCGGAAGGCGTTTTATTCACTGCTTTATCCATGTTTGTAATGATGCCTGGTACATAGTAGATGCTCAGTAAGTACCTGTGGGCTAAAAGTGATTAACACCATTTTAAATTATACACAGTATTTTAAGTTATTGTCGGTACATAATAGTTGTATAATACCTGCTTTTTTATTTTTTAATACCTGCTTTTTAAAAAGCTTTCTATGTTGAAATGATAGGCAAGAGGTTGACAAACAATACAGAGAGGTTGTGAGTGTTCTTTCTCTCAGCTTCTGCCACTGGTATCTTGCTTACATAACAAAGCTCAGACAAGCAAATTGACTTCGGTTATCATTCACAGATTGTATTCACCTTGCTCTGTGTTTTTGATAGAAGTACTTGACATTTTGCAAACTAATACAGTTTTTCTGATTATTATTCTCGCTAAAACAACGCTCTCCGCTTTATACATCTCAACAGGGCACACCACAGTCCAAACCCAGAGTGGGTACGACCACTGCCCCTCGAACGCCAACCCCGTAAGCTATTATAGGCCGGGCCGGCACCTAATGGGTTAACAAGGAGTCGCATCTCTGTGCGCCTGCGTGCCGCGCCTCGTTGTCCCGCCCCCGCAACGAAATCATATGACCCACCCAGCCGGCGTCCGCCTACAAAAGGCTCAGTGTTGACGTCAGCGTTCTCTTCCGCCGTCGTCGCCGCCATCCTTGGCGCGACTCGCCTCGCTTGGTTCTACCTGGGAGAATCCACCGCCATCCGCCACCATGGTGAGTAGCCCTGTTCAGCTGTTGTTCCGGAACTGCGGCGGGTCCTCTGCGGGTCTGGCGCTGCTTACCCTGGGACGCTGGAGCAGACCGGATAAAGCGTATACATGGCGGCGGCTGAGTCGGGGATGGGGAAGCGGCCGCCGCCATGTCGGCGCGCCGCCCTTTTCGCCGAGCCCCCGTTTCGGATTCCGGGGGCGCCGTTCCCGAGAACTCGGGCCCGGTTGGTGCTGGGGTGGTGACGGGAACGCTGGTGGGGTGCGATGATGTGGCAGAGGTAATGGCGGGCACCGCGGTAGAAGCGGAGAGTCGGGGTGGCGCCTTATGTAACCCGCAGGCCGCGAGTTTGAGTTCGATTTTCTGCCAGGGGCCTTGGGCAGCAGGGAAATGGCCAGAAAGGAAGCGACGCAAGTAAATTTTCTCTTTATACCTCGAAAGCCTCGTGATAACTATGCAGCCTTGGCGTTAGTCTTTCCTTTGACTCTCCAGTGGGAAAAGCTGGGGTCTGAGTCATGGGGCATGGATTTTTGCCGGTTAGCGTTGTTCTTGGGCCTTGGTATCCGGCGGTTGTGGCCCTTTCTGATTCTCCGGGGAGAAGAGTGACCTTGTGTTTTTAAGAAACTTTTTTTTTGTTTTAGAGAAGCCAGGGTGGCCCGACAACAGCCTGGAGACGGTTTTGGTTTTATTAGTTTCATATTTGACATGTAGAATTTCCCAGTGGTGTTACTGGTGTTGAAGAAATTGGTCATATTTGGGGATTATTCTGTGTCTTTTGGGTTGTGAATTCTGAATGACAGCTGGAATCAGTGGTGCCTTGAGATTGGTGGAGTGATTTTCAAGGGCTGGCATTGTGGGCTACCACAGCATTAACCCCTTCCTGGCCTTTGACCTGGCAGTTTTGGTATTGACTGGATGTTTTGTGCCAGGCTGGGTTCCCAGAGTTTCAGGCTGATATGAGCCACCTCCTTTCTCTCAGGTGAACTTCACGGTAGACCAGATCCGGGCCATCATGGACAAGAAGGCCAACATCCGTAACATGTCTGTCATTGCTCACGTGGATCATGGCAAGTCCACGCTGACAGACTCCCTGGTGTGCAAGGCAGGCATCATTGCATC
>CAUYPK010092289.1:0-25830 GCA_963574355.1 Loris lydekkerianus | reverse complement strand
ATATTTGCAGGTTATATATCTGACAAAGGTTTGATAACCAGAATGCACAGAGAACTCAAACTTATGAATAAGAAAAGAACAAGTGATCCCATTTCACTGTGGGCAAGAGACTACAACAAAAGCTTTTCATTTCATTGATTTCTTGAGGCAGTTTTTTTTTTGTTTGTTTGTTTTGTTTTGTTTTTTGAGACATAGTCTCAGTTGCCTGAGGTAGTTTCATGGCATTATAGCTCACAGCGACCTCAAACTCCTGGACTCAAGCAATCCTCCTGCTTCAGGGACAGGAGCTGGAACTAAAAGCACCTGCCAAAATGCCAAGACAGTTTTTCTACTTTTTTTTTTTTTTTTTTTTTTTTTTTTTAGTAGAGACGGAGTCCTGGTCTTGCTCAGGTTGGTCTCCAACTCCTGAGCTCAAGAGATCCACTCCTTAGCCTCCCAGAGTGCTAGGATTACAGGCATCAGTCACATCGCCTGGCTAGGCGCAATGTTTCTTTTGGGGGGGGATTGACATGTCCTAATATTAGATCATGGTGATTTTTACCTGAGTCTGTGAGTGTACTGCCATTGCACTGTGCATCTAACAGGGGTGAATTTTATAATATGGAAGTTACAAATCAATGAAGCTATTTTTTGAAAATAAATAAATGTTGTAACTGATTTTTTTTTTTTTTTTTTTTTGAGACAAAGTCTCACTATGTTGCCCTCGGTAGAGTGCGGTGGCGTCACAGGTCACAGCAACCTCCAACTCTTGGACTTAAGCCATTCTCTTGCCTCAGCCTCCCAAGTAGCTGTGACTACAGGCGCCCACCGCAACGCCTGGCTATTTTTTGGATGTAGTTGTCATTGTTGTTTGGCAGGCCCAGGCTAGGTTTGAACCTGCCAGCTCTGGCATATGTGGCTGGTGCCTTAGTTGCTGAGGTACAGGCGCCGAGCCTGTAATAACTGATTTCAACCTGTAAATTAAAATAAGATTCCATGAATCCCAGAAAAAAAGGAGAGAAAGAGAGAATGGAAAGGCTCTTCCTCACAGAAAAATTTCACCTATACGTGTAAAAGAAAACAATCATTTGGCCACCATCAGAGCAATAATTACTTCAGGCAAGAATCACCAATTAGGGCAGCGCCTGTGGCTCAGTGGGTAGGGCACCAGCCCCATATACCGAGGGTGGTGAGTTTGAACCCGGCCCCGGCCAAACTGCAACAAAAAAATAGCCCAGCGTTGTGTCAGGTGCCTGTAGTCCCAGCTACTCAGGAGGCTGAGGCAAGAGAATTGCCTAAGCCCAGGAGTTGGAGGTTGCTGTGAGCTGTGACACCACAGCACTCTACCGAGGATGATAAAGTGAGACTCTGTCTCTGAAAAAAACAAAAACAGAATCACCAATGAAAGCTAAATTAGTTAGTAAAGGTTTGAGAAAAAAAAATTGGAGAGTAATGTAATCTCAAAGTATCTCCCTACAAGCTACTTATTAATTACAAAGGGAAAATAGTACATTTACAGTGATGAAAGCTAGAAGATACCACCTTAACTAAATGATCAGTGCTTAGACCAACAATTTCGAGACTAACTGATATCTTGAGCCTCCTGATGCACTGAGAACACAGCGTCACTTCTGTGGAATTCCTGCCAAAAAATGCAGAACCCAAATCTAATCATAGGGAGACATCAGATAAACCCAAATTGAAGGGCATTCTTCTGAAGAACTGGCCTGTGCACTTTAAAAACATCAAGATCATGAAAGTTAAGGAAAGCCTGAGACATTGTTCCAGATTAGAGGAGACTAAAAGGACCTGATAACAGAATGTATCTCATGACAGAGGATTCCCTTTTCCTATAGAAAGACACTATCAGCATGCCCACTAGGGTGGCTAGAACCCAAAATTCAGGTAACAACAATTGGTGAGAATGTGGAGAACTGGGACCCCAATACTCTGCTGGTAGCAATGTAAAGAGAAATTTTTGTTCTTAGGTAATTCATACTGAAGTATTTAGTGAAAAGGGCATCATGCCTTTACCCTCTATCAAATAGTTTAGAAAAAAATTACTGTGTAGAGTTCAGACAAATTGCATACATATAAATTATATATCTTCATGTATATATAGAGAGAGGAAAAGAGACAAAGATGGAGACACTGAAACAGAGTAAATATGTTATTATTTTAAGGCTTGGCATTTTTGATCAATGTCATAAGTGAAAAATAGGATATCCTTGTTTTAATTAGCATCTCTTTAATATGGAGATGCCATTTTAAATTTCCCAGAAACCATAACCCAGAAATGACCACAAAGACTATAAAATTTGACATTTATTAAGGGCCTTCTCTCTACTAAGCTCCAGTGATAAAGTACAAAATACCATGTCTGGTAATTGTGAAATGCTATCTCAGGGTTGTTTTAATTTTGCATTTTCCTGAGAACTAAAGAGATCAAATTATTTTTTCATGTATTATACATAATGACCATTTCAGATGTCTTGTGCTGGGAATTATCTATCCATATCCTCTGTACACTGGCTAGTGTATTGTTTGTCCTCTTCTTATTGATTTATAGATGTTCTTTAAATTTCCTAGAATCTAGATACTAGTTCTTTGTTTCATACATCAGAAGCCTAGGTGGAAACCATCAATTCTGTGGAGCTCAGGGGCACACATAGCAAGGGTCTTCCTTTTTTGAATGACAGGTCTTAACAAATAAGGGAATTATTTCTGGCAGGTGCCGTGGGGCACTATTGACTCTACTTGAAAAAAATAAAACAAAATTTAATTCATAAAATGTGTGGCTCATATTCTGTTTGATATTTGGGCATCTGGCCTATGCAATTATTCATTATATACATATATATATTCTTACTTCATTAAATAATTTTCTTTTGTAATACATGGATATTAATTATGAGTTTTAACTCCATTTAACTTCATGTTAAACTTTGTTGTAAAAAGGGAGGAGGAGGCTGAACATTGTGGCTCATGTCTGTAATTCTAGCACTTTGAGAGGCTGAGGCGGGAGGATCGCTTGAGGCCAGGAGTTTGAGACCAGCCTGAGCCAGATTCCATCTCCACAGAAAAAAAAAAAAAAAGGAAAATCAGCCAGATGTGGTGGCCCTCACCTGTAGTCCCAGATACTCGGGAGCCTGGGGCAAGAGGACCGCTTTAGCCCAAGAGTTTGAGGTTGCAATGAGCTATGATGATGCCACTGCACTTCTAGCCTGGGGAACAGAGCAAGATGCTGTATCAAAAACAAAAACGGAAAAAAAAAGAGAGAGGACGTTCATACAATTCTCTTCAATTACCATGGGTGTTTCCAAGAAAAGAACTGCTAATCCCACTCTTTTGTTTAACAGAAAGGGACGTGGAATATGGATGAGTGAACATGACTTGCCCAGCTCTATACAAGCAGGCATTAATCTGATTAGAACCTGTTTTCCTTGGCTGCCCAGGTCAGGGTGGGGTCCAGCTGGACCTGGGCTTCCTTCTCCCTTCTACATCATAGCTAAGCATGCAGTAAGTACCCAGTAAATACTCCTTTGGAAAAATAGATCCTTCTTTGAAAAGAAATAGGTCCTCTGTTAGCCTGGAGACAAAGTGGAATGCCCAGAAGCTGCAGGGTAGGGTAGGTAGGCAGCAAGTGCTGCATATATGCTTAGTGTTGATGCAGCTGGCGCTCAGTACAGATCTTTGTTGGGGCCACTGAAAATGTTTTATAAATGTTCCCTTTATAAGTGCTCCGTACTAGCCTCCTACCAGTTCACAGGGAACACTGGCAAATCGCTGGGGTCACCTTTAATGCAAGGTCGAGTCCAGTGGGGGAATTAAGCAAGCAAATCAGTTTTCAACTGTAAGTCAAGTGCTCACAGTTAGTCCGTAGGGGGAAGCACAGGCGCCTAATTCGTGCTCCTAGGTGACACAGTCATTACTTATAAATGTTCCTAGCCAGTCCCCGAGGGTAGGGAGGGTTGGAAATTCCTTCGAATCCGTTAAAGGATGGAGAAGGAGAGACCAAGGTTTGCTTCCCATCTGTGAGACGGGGACACTACAGCTGGAGAGGACGTGCACGGGTGAACATGTGGGGGAGCAGGAGCTTTCCATCCTTGCTCCCCTATCTTTCCCATCTCAGCTCCCAAAGATTAGAAATTTGGCCATTCGGAACTTCGTTCGCAGACGGCCAGAAAACCTCAAGACGCCAATGTTCCAAGTCTGGGAAGGCTACAGGCGGGAGAGGTGTGGGCGCGAACGTCGGGCGCGCCGACGTCCTCCCGCGCCCCGCTCCCCTGGAGCCCGCCGCTCCTCCTTCGCTCGATCCTTGCGCTCCCCTCCTCCCGGTCCCCGCCCCCTCCCGCTCTCCCATTGGCGGAGCCAGCAACCGGGCCTCCCCGGGATTTAAAGGGCCCGCTCTCGCCGCGCCGCCCTGGGAGCCGCTGCAGGTCCCGGCCTTGCGGCCTGCGGGGGAGGCTGCCGGGAGGAGGCGGCGACGGTGGCGGCGGCAGCGCGTCCCCGGTCCCCGGGACCACGTCTTCCTTCCAGCCAGGTAAGTCACCAGTAGTGCGCACACAGCTCCCCAGCTCCCATCTCTGAGCCGCCCTCCCGGAGCGGATCTCTAGCGCGGGTCCTAGGAACCCCCTCCCCATCACCTTTCCGACGCTTGCTTCTGCTGTGTCCCCCACCACCACCTGCATCTCCCTGCAGCCCTCGGACCTGGGCAGGACTTTGTTGGCGGCCTCTCACTGTGCGGGGGTGAGATGGGGCGCGCGTAGGATACAGGACACCCTCCCTATCCATACAAGGAGAGATGCACACGGCCCCCAAGTGTCACAGAATCCCCCTCTCTGCCTCCTGGCAGAGCGACTCTACCTTGGAAACCAGGGATCTGCCCCCACACCTCACCCCCTCCCATCTCCATTTGATACGGGAGCCTAAAATGTATTACCATTCGACCACCATCAGACCGGACTGTTCACAGCATTCAAGACAGAGAGGTCTTTTATTCACTGCAGGTCACAGGCTGTGTGTGTGCATACAGAATATCCGTGCACACACCGTTGGCGGCTCAGTCTGATGTACCTGAAGCTCACACTCTCCCCCAGAGCCCCAGTGCCATGTCTCTACAAGGGTTGGGCAGCCCCAAACCAAAATCCTAGTGCTCAAGTCCATCCCTTGAGCAGGTCTGCTCCACGGACACCCACTCGCTCTGTGTCTTCTCTTTGGCAGATCTATCCATCTGTCTATCCATCCGTGGGGGTCCACAATGGCCACCTTCAGCCGCCAGGAATTTTTCCAGCAGCTACTGCAGGGCTGTCTTCTACCTACTGCCCAGCAGGGCCTCGACCAGATTTGGCTGCTCCTTGCCATCTGCCTCGCCTGCCGCCTCCTCTGGAGGCTCGGTAAGTGCCTGTCACACATGTCCCCCCATACCAGACCATATCATACAGCTATGTTTCATCCATACCAAACCGCACCTTACCCTGCCACATCCTGCCATGCCAAGCCAAGCCTCAACATGTCTAGTCCCACCAGGCCAAGACCCATTCCACCACACCACATCCTACTATGCCCTGCCGCCCACATCAAGCCACATCCTGCCGTCCTGAGCCATGCCTTTCAGTATCCCTCGGTTCTGGGATAATGAAAAGCTGAAGTTATTGGATCTTGAGATTCATCCTGAAATGTCTATATGTCCTAAGGTTATAAGATTTTGGAAAGCTAACGTCACAGGGTTATGGAATCCCCAAGTACTGTGGTTACAGGGTTTGGAGAGTCTGACAAGTTGAAATTCTCACATACTAGACTTCTAAAGTGTTGGCATTCTGGATTTCTGTAATCAGGCCATGGTGGGATTTCTGGATTCTAGGATTCTGTAATGTTTTCACAATCATTGCAGGCTTGTATCTAACTGATAAGAATCCAAGTCTCTGGCCAGGCGCAGCGGCTCATGCCTGTAATCCTAGTACTCTGGGAGGCTGAGGCAGGAGGAGGACACTTGAGTTCAGGAGTTCGAGATCAGCCTGAGCAAGACCCTGTATCTACTAAAAATAGAAAAAATAGCCCACAAGTATTGTGGCAGGTGCCTGTAGTCCCAGCTACTCAGACGACTGAGTGAAGCAGGAGGATCGTTTGAATCTGGGAGTTTGAAGTTACTGTGAGCTAGGCTGATGCAACAGCACTCTAGCCTGGGCAACAGAGTGAGACTGTCTCAAAAATTAATAAATAAATACAAATAAAAAAGATTCCAAGTCTCCAAGGTTTCTATAAGATGCTAAGATTTCTAGAAATCAAAGATTCAAAGGTTCTACACTTTCTTCTTTTTTATTTTAAACGGATATTTTATTTTTTCCCAGGTTTATTATTTTGAATTTTTTCAATGCTACTGAAAAGTTGAAATAGTATAATAAACACCCATATATACGCATCACCAGATTCTTCACCTATCAACATCTTGCCACATTAGCTCACTCTACCTATCTATCTTCCTATCTATTATCTTGCTGAATCACTTGAATAACCTGCTTACATCATGAAACTTCATCCCAAATCCTTCAGTGTGTGGCCCCCAAGAACAAGGATATCCTTCCCCACAACCAGTGTCAACCATTGCCTCCCAAAGAAATTGGATATGGATGCAATATTATCCAACATAAATGGATATTTGAATTTCTTCTAGGGTCCCCAAAATGTCCTTTTTAGATGTTTCTTTTCCTTAAACTCAGGCTGTGCCACCCTCTCCAGTTCCCTAACACATGCTTTGGGCTCCCTCCAATCTTACCACATTCCAAACTTTGCCCAGGCTATGTCCTCTGCCCAGGTCATCCTCCTCTTCCTACCAGCCCACCAACCTTCCCTTTCTTGTTCTCTCTCTCTCTTTCCCCTCCCTTTCTTTCTTTCTTTCTTTCTCTCTCTCTCTTCCTCTCACCCAAAGGGTTACCATCCTACCTGAAGCATGCAAGCACCGTGGCAGGCGGGTTCTTCAGCCTCTACCACTTCTTCCAGCT
Source organism: Loris lydekkerianus (assembly GCA_963574355.1). Classification (NCBI taxonomy): domain Eukaryota; kingdom Metazoa; phylum Chordata; class Mammalia; order Primates; family Lorisidae; genus Loris; species Loris lydekkerianus. Next base: position 18,850 of record CAUYPK010092289.1, on the reverse strand, counting down.
GCACATGGTTTGGGTCGTGCTGCTCAGCCTCCTGTGCTACCTCGTGCTGTTCCTGTGCCGACATTCCTCCCATCGCGGCGTCTTCCTCTCCGTCACCATCCTCATCTACCTACTCATGGGGTATGAATGTGTGTCCTCATCCTCGAACTGTTGGTGGAAGGGTGGGTGGGTCCCCAAGATCTCTGATGAGCTTGTCCAAGACAGGGAGAGTGTGAGATTCCCAGGAGAAAGAAGGGAAGCTGGGAGAACTGTTCCCCTATGAGGAGGCACAGAACAGGAAGGACGTGGAGTGTTCCTGAAGAAGGGAATTGGGGAGATTTATCCTCTCACAACACTGTACAGGACAGTTTGTGATGGGCTCCCTCTTGAGGGAAGAGCCTAAGAGGATTATTTCTCCATGAGGTTGTATAGTTTAGGGGAAGGCAGAGCCCTCTTGGCATCTGAATATCCGCCCTCTGTGGTCTTGAGGCTGTGGGATCATGGGGCCAAGACCAGCATCTTTTTTCCTCAGTGAGATGCACATGGTGGACACCGTAACATGGCACAAGATGCGAGGTAGGCAGCCCTGCCCCTCTTACCTGCCCCAGCCCTCCTGCCCCACTCCATATCTCTTAACTTCCCCTACCCTGTGTCTTCCCCCTCACCTCTTCCCTTATCCGCCCACACCAGTGGACATGCAGGCCCCACATTCCCCTTGAGTCTGTGTATCTTTCCACCATGCATTTTTCCCCAAGTCCATCTGTCCCATTTCATGTATGCGCCTGACTCTCTCTGTCTTAGGCTCATTTTCACCTGCCTATCTGACCCTGTGTCCACCTATCCGTCTTTATACTCCCTTTTCCTACCACCTGTCACCTGGTGTGCCTCTTCCCCCCATGCTGACCTGCTCTTTGCCGGTTCACTTCATCATGGGCACCACACATAGGGGCCCAGATGATCGTGGCCATGAAGGCGGTGTCTCTGGGATTCGATCTGGACCGGGGCGAGGTAGGTGCAGTGCCCTCACCAGTGGAGTTCATGGGCTACCTCTACTTCGTGGGCACCATCGTCTTTGGACCCTGGATATCCTTCCACAGCTACCTACAGGCTGTCCACGGCCGCCCCCTGGTGAGGTCCTGGGTGGACAGGTGGCCAGGGTCTGTGGGAGCTGCCACAGGGCAGTGCTCATGGAGCCTTCATCCCCATAGAGCCGCCGATGGCTGCAGAAGGTGGCCCGGAGCCTGGTGCTGGCCTTGCTGTGCCTTGTGCTGTCCACTTGTGTGGGCCCCTACCTCTTTCCATACTTCATCCCCCTTGATGGTGACCGCCTCCTTCGCAAGTGAGCACAGCCTTCAAGCCCCCTGCCCAGCAGTGAGGGGGTTGGGTAGGGACCTGGGGTCTCCCCAGCTCTGAGCCTGTCTTAATGCTTCTGTCTGTCTTCTGTTACTACAGCAAGAAACGCAAAGCCAGGTAAATGAGGGCAGGTACTGAGGGCAAGTGGAGTGGGGCCGATGGGGGAAGAGGGCATGGGGTCTCTGTGAGTCTGAGTCTGTCTGACTATCTGCTCCGCAACTAGACAGAGACTGTGCTGTCTAACTAAGCTTGGCTCTGGGCTCTGTGCATAACTGACACTCCAACTCATACCATGTGTCTGGCTGTCCACTTGTTCAGCTGTCTCATCCTTAGAAACAAAGTTACATGAATGTAATGGAGAATGACAAGTGTGTATTGGTTGGTGACTCTAGCCTGTCTGTGACTCAGGATAGGAGTATGTATGGGTTGTTCATCTGTTGGCCACTAAAACTCCTTAAATGTGAGACTGAGTTCTGGCTGACTGTGTCACTGTCAATGATGGGGTATATGACTGTCATTGGATAAGATAACTCTGTGTTGATGATTAAGGATTATACACAACTTTGGCCAGGAATGGGTGTGATTGGAGTGTGTAGTGTGCCTCTCTGTGATGGATTCTGCTTGTGTGTCTGCCTTCTCTGACTGCTTGGTGTTGTCTAGCTAAGGGGTTGTGACTGACAGCGTGCCTGAGCCTGACACCTATGGTTTGACTGCAGAATTTGATCTGGCTCTCTGATATGACCTTCACTCCACTCCTTGGCTGCTGACTAGGTCTGATGCTGAATGAGTCTCCATAAGGTCAAATGACTTGACCAGTGTCACACAGATAGGCAGCCAGGCATTAATCCCAGGTCTAACCTCGGAGGTTATGCTTTTTTTAGTGCAGAATGCTGCCTGGTTTCGACTCTGTCTTCATGAGAGCTGGCAGGATGAGCATGTGTACATGGCAGGATGTTTGGTGGTCTTTGTGCCCAGATCAAGGGTTTTCCAGCTGTCTTCTGGTTTCTGAGTCAGGTTAGAGTGCTGGCAAGGCTAGGTGTGTCTGGTTGTATCTGAAACTGGTGGTGTGGCTATTTGAGGATTCAGGGCTGTGAGGCCAAGCCTCTGATGGTGGCTGAGTCTGGCAGTCTGCCCATGTGAGGCTGCAGGGCCATGCCATGTTATAGGGCAGCCCATGCATCCATTTGAGCCATATGAAACTAACTGCTTGATACTGGATGAATGTCTGTATATGACTGTCATAGTCTACCTCTGTTGCCACATTTCTGTCTATGAACAATTCAAGGCAGCCACAAGGGCCTCTCTGACTCTCTTTTCTTTCTCCTCTGCTGCCTTCCTGACCCCTGGGGTCCTAAGGGGCACCATGGTAAGGTGAGTCTGCAGAGTGGGGGCTGGGCCAAGGATGCTGACATACGGTGGGGTGTCATGCTGGAGCCTGGGCACAATGCCCCTCTCCCTTGCTTCTTCTCCCTCAGGTGGCTCCGGGCCTATGAGAGTGCTGTGTCCTTCCACTTCAGCAACTATTTTGTGGGCTTTCTGTCTGAGGCCACGGCCACATTGGCGGGAGCTGGCTTTACGGAGGAAAAGGATCACCTGAAATGGTGGGGAGGGCTTATCCCCCACAGGGCGCGGCCCAGAGTAGCTGCAGGGAGGAGGGTGGGCATTCCCAGAGGAAAGAACGGTCAAAACAAAAGTGTGGTGGTCAGATGTGTTGAGATCCCAAGTGGATTTACATGTCTCTTATGCTCACAGGGACCTGACAGTGTCCAAGCCACTGAATGTGGAGCTACCCCGGTCAATGGTGGAAGTTGTCACAAGCTGGAACCTGCCCATGTCCTATTGGCTAAATAACTGTGAGTTGCCAAGTCCTTGCTCTAGCAGAGCTGGAAAACCAGGCCTTTCCACACATTCGTACATGAACATTCACTGAACACCTCCTACATGCTAGACACCGAAGATACAGCAGGGGCAAACAAAATACAAAATTATTACCCTATGGAGTTGCAATTTTGTAGGGGAAGCAGATAACAAATGGGAGAAAAAATACACAATACCTCATGTGGTAAAAAGTGCTATGCTTAAAAAAAAAAAAAATGATAAAGTGGTTAAAGGTGATCCCGGAATGTTGATAGGAGGAGGAGGGTATTGCAATTTTAAAGAAATTGGCCAGAGTAAGTCTCACTGAGGCAGTGACATTTGCATAAAGACCCAAAGAAAACGGGGAGTGGGACTGCGGATATGTGGAGAAGGAGTCTAACAAATGGAACAGCAAGGGCGAGGGCCCTAAGGCAGGCACTTGGCAGTATGTGAGGAGCTGCCCAGGGCCACTGCTAAGAGGTGAGCTCAGAGAGGTTCTGTAGGGCCCCGTGGGCCACAGAGGGGACTTTGGCTTTTTCTCAGAGGGAGATAGGGGCCATGGCAGGACTTCAAGCAGAACAGGGCTGTGGGGTGACTTGGATTGTAAGAGGATCCCTACGGCTGCTGTGAGGACAGACTGAGGGGAGGGGTGAGGACAAAGTTGGTAAGGAGGCCACAGCTGTAGTCCAGGACATTGATGGTGGTGGCATTTGCTGTGGTGGAGAGGAGTGTTGGAATTTGGGTATATTCTGAAGGTGAAACTGACAGGATTTGCTGAGTTTGCATGAGGGAGTGGGAGGAGAGCAGATCAAGGGTGATTCCAAGATGTTTGCCCTGAGGAACTGGAAGGGTGGAGTTGACATTGACTGAACTTGGGGACTGTTGGAGGAGCAGGTTGAAAGGAAAGATTGGGAGATATGCTTCAGGCAGATGAAGTTTGAGGCTATCTTAAGAACTTTATCTTGGAAGCTTTAGCAGGCTGTGGGCACCTTCATCCTGCCTAAGGCCCTACAGGAAGGACAGGGAAAATCTCTGGAGAATCTTGACTGGCGTCTCCTCCCCCTCCAGATGTTTTCAAGAATGCACTCCGCCTGGGGACCTTCTCAGCCGTGCTTGTCACCTATGCAGCCAGCGCCCTCCTGCATGTGAGCAGAGATGAGCAGGGATGAGGGCGGAAGCTGGGCGGGAATGGCAAGGCCTCCTCACTCACTTCATTGTCCTGGGCCCCCAGGGCTTCAGCTTCCACCTGGCTGCTGTACTACTCTCGCTGGCGTTTATCACTTATGTGGAGCATGGTGAGTACATGTCCCAGCCCAGCAGATGGATGGAAGGTTGGTGAGCAGCCCCCTAGGTTAACTTGTCCCCCTTTCCTCTCCCCATCACCCCAGTCCTCCGGAAGCGCCTGGCTCGGATCCTCAGTGCCTGCATCTTGTCAAAGCGGTGCCCGCCTGACTGTTCACACCGGCATCGCTTGGTGAGGGTTCAGCCTGGGCAACCTCATGCCCCACACTCCCCATCAAAAATGTTCCTACTGTCTCTACCTTGTATCTCTCTCAGGGTGCCCAGCTTCCTCTTCTGGTGCCTGAACCAGGGCTGTAACCTCTCTATTCACTGACATCCATTTCCCTAACACATTTTTCAAGCACCTGCTGTACACACATCTGGCAGTTGTTTCCCCCAGTGAACACTTACTGAGCACCTGCTGGTACCAGGCACTGTTCTAAGTGCTAGAGACACAGTGGTGAACAAAATAGTCCAAAGTCCCAGCCCTGGGGGACATTTTAACTGGGGGGACAGTAAATATTAAAAAAAAGTCAGTAAAGTCGTAATAATAGTTTGTTAGATTCTGAGTAGTGCTACAGAGAAAATTCAAAAGGGGTGGGAATTATGGGGGAGGGTGTTTTCTGTTTTAAATAGGAAGATCAAGGAAGCCTCCCTGGTGAGGTGACTTTTGAGTCCTTTAACTGAAGGAGGAGGGGGAGAGAAGCATTCCAGCAAAGGGACACCCAGTGTAAAGACCCTGAGATGGGAGTGGACCTGGAATCTTTGACGGACAGGGAGGATGCCATTGTGCCTTGGGCAGAGGGAGTGAGGGGGAGAGTGGTGGGAGACATGGGGCCTCTAGGTCATGGTGGGGATTTGGTTTCGTTTCGTTTTGTGTTTTTCATTATGTTGGCAATAACAAGTACATTCAACCTCATATTTGTTTCCCACCCAACACCTATGTTCATCACCATAAAGCCCCAACTCAAAGCCCCATCATTCTTCCTCTGCCTGAAGATTCGCATCTCCCCCAACCTGGATGCCTTCATTCTGAGCAGCACCCTCATCCTTGGATACTTCTGAACTCCCATAAGAGACTTCCTGAACCATCTCTTTCCTATCTCAGGGGGGTACCATGGGCATCCTCAATCCTGGGACCCATTGTGCCTTTTGTGTCCCCCTGGGCTCCTCTGTGCAGGTGGAGGTGGGGGACAGTGAGTAGGTCCAGCTGCCAAGTGTACCCATCTGTCCCCCACAGGGCCTGGGGGTGCGAACCTTAAACTTGCTCTTTGGGGCCCTAGCCATCTTCCACCTGGCCTACCTGGGCTCCCTGTTTGATGTTGATGTGGATGACACCACAGAGGAGCAGGTGAGGTGGGGCCCTGGACTGGGGGGTCAGGCAGGGATGGCACTCTGCTCCCGAGAATCAGGAGGACAAAGGTGGGAAGGCCAAGGCATGAGCTCCTCGTATCATTTCTTAGCTTATATAGCCAGTGCTCCTCGGTCTTTTTCCATTTTCCCTTTAGTTGAGTCACACTGTTGGGTTTTTTATTTGGGCAGAGTGTACAAAATCTTTTTACTTATTTTACTTATAAAATGCATTTCATAGCAATAGAGTACAAAGTCTGGGTTTTACCTTTTGTTAATTATTTCATTTCATTTTTGTTTAGGTAGATTTGTAAGATTTCTTACTTTTTAAAAATTGTTTTATTTTGCTCGGGTTGAGTGTGCAAACTCTGAGTCCTGCTACTTTAAATTTTTATTTGGGATGTTATGTGCTATGTTCATGATAAGTAGGCAAATTCCAGATTTTACTCCTTCTTAAATTAAGAACAATTTTTTTAATGATGTTTATTCATATGGCTCTTGCAGAATCCAAGTTTTTGCTTCTCTTTCAGCTAAGTTTTTAATTTTTAATTTTAAAAAACTTCGTGTTTTTTGACATTAAAGCAATTTTTAATTTTTCTTCAGTTTGAGTGTGCAAAATTAGGGGTTTTGCTTGGATTTTTGTTGTTGTTGTTGGGGTTTTTTTTTAGAGACAGAGTCTCACTCTGGCCCAGGCTGGAGTGTGGTGGTGCAATAATTAGCTCACTGTAACCTTGAACCCTTGGGCTCAAGCAATCCTTCCTCCTGGCTCAGCCTCCCAAGTATCTAGAACTGCAGGCATGCACCACCACCCCAGCTAATTTTTAAATTTTTTTTGTAATGACAGGGGTCTCACTTTGTTGCCCAGGCTGGTCTCAAACTCCTGGCATCCTACCCGAACTTCCCAAAGTGCTGGGATTACAGGTATGAGCCACCATGCTTGGCCATTTTTTTTTTTTTTTTTTTTTTTTTTTTTGAGACAGAATCTCACTCCATTACCCAAGCGAGAGTACCATGGGATCAGCTAGCTAACAGCAACCTCAGACTCCTGGGCTGAAGCGATCTTCCTATCTCATTCTCCTGAGTAGCTGGGACTACAGACTCCTGCCACCATGCCCAGCAATATTTCTATTTTTAGAAGAGATGGGGTCTTGTTCTTGCTCAGGTTGGTCTTGAACTCTGAGCTCAAGGAATCCTCCTACCTAAGCTTCTCCCAGAGTGCTAGGATTATAGGTGTGAGCCAACTGTGCCTAGCCTGGACACTTCTTTTTATTTTTATTTATTTATTTAGAGACAGTTTCACTTCGTCGCTCTGGGTAGAGTGCTGTGGCGTCATAGCTCACAGCAACCTCAAACTCCTGGGCTCAAGTGATTCACTTGCCTCAGCCTCCCGAGTACCTGGGACTACAGGCACCCATCACAACGCCCAGCTAATCTTTTGAGACAGGGTCTCGCTCTTGTTCAGGCTGGTCTTGAACTTGTGAGCTTAGGCAATCCACCCACCTTGGCCTTCCAGAGTGCTGGGATTACAGGTGTGAGCCACCACCCCCGGCGTAAGGACACTTCTTTTTAAATAAAGTTTTTGTTTTATTTGTATTAAGGTATTTTAAAATAGTTAATGCATATGACATGGTCAAAAACAAAACAGTATTCAATATATTCAGGGTAGAACACCCACACTTTAACCTCTGCCCTCTTATAGGTAGTTACTTTTATTCATTTTATAAAAATATCCTTCCAAAATTTAATCATATTAAACAAATATAAAAATATATTTTGAGGGCAGTACCTGTGGCTCAAAGGAGTAGGGCATCAGCCCCATATACCGGAGGTGGCAGGTTCAAACCCAGCCCCAGCCAAAAACTTAAAAAAAAAAAAAAAGTCTTCAAAAAATGTATATATATATATTTTGAAATCATCCCCCTAGATTTTACACTAAAGGTAACACACACATGACATTTTTCTGCCATTTTTTTTTTTTTTTTTGAGACAGATTCTCAATATGTCACCCTTAGTAGAGTGCCATAGTGTTACAGCTCATAGCAACCTCAAACTCTTGAGCTTAAGTGATTGATTCTCTTGCCTCAGCCTCTCAAGTAGCTGGGACTACAAGCGCCTGCCACAACACCCAGCTAGTTTTAGAGAAGAGGTTTCACTCTTGCTCAGACTGGTCTCAAACCCATGAGCTCAGACAATCCACCTGCCTCAGCCTCCCATAAGTGCTAGTATTACAGATGTGAGCCACTGCCCCTGGCCCTGTTCTGCAATTTTTTTTTTTTGAGATGGTATCACTATGTTGCCCTCCCTAGAGTGCCATGGCGTCACAGCTCACAACAACCTCAAACTCTTGGGCTTAAGCGATTCTCTTGCCTCAACCTCCCAAGTAGCTGGGACTACAGGCGCCTGCCACAACACCCAGCTATTTTTTTGGTTGCAGTTGTCATCTTTGTTTAGTAGGCCCAGGCTGGGTTCGAATCTGCCAGCTCCAGTGTATGTGGCCGGCACCCTAACCACTGAGTCACGGATGCTGAACCTGTTCTGCAATTTTTTTTTTTTTTTTCTTTTTTGAGACAGTCTCACTATATCACCATAGGTAGGGTGCCATGGCATCACAGCTCACAGCAACCTCTATCTCATGGGCTTAAGCAATTCTCTTGCCTCAGCCTCCCAAGTGGCTGGGATTACAGACGCCGACCACAATGCCTGGCTATTTTTTCTTTTTTTTTGCAGTTGTCTTGTTTAGCTGGCCTGGGCCAGGCTCGAACGGGCCAGCCTCCATGTATGTGGCCAGCGCCTTAACCACTTAGTCGCGGGCGCTGAGCCTGTTCTGCAATTTTTTTTTTTTTTTTTTTTTTTAGACAGAGTCTCATTATGTCACCCTCGGTAGAGTGCTGTGCCATCACAGCTCCCAGCAACCTCCAACTCCTGGGCTTAAGCGATTCTCTTGCCTCAGCTTCCCAAGTAGCTGGGACTACAGGCACAGCCACAATGCCTAGCTATTTTTTGGTTGCAGTTGTCATTGTTGTTTAGCAGGCCCGGGGTGGGCTCAAACTGCCAGCCTTGGTATATGTGGCTGGCACCCTACTCACTGAGCTACGGGCGCCGAGCCCTGTTCTGCAATTCTTGAAACTCTTCCACATATAGAGTGTTCACATTCATTTTTTTTTTTTTTTTTTTTTTTTAACTTTGAGGATCTGACACAGTTTAATTTGTCCTGTATTGGTGGACATTCAGGTGATTTCCAGTCCTTTCCTATTGCAAGGTATGCTGCAGCAAGAACTCTCAGACCCATGTGGCTCCACACAGGTGCAGACAGATTTATAGAATTTCTTCCTGATAGTGCCAATTCTCAATGGAGTAGTTTACCTTTTTGCCCTCCCACCTGTAATGTGTGAACTTGCCTATTGCTCCCAACACAAAGTGCCTCTCAAAGTTCCTGGCTATGTTTGCTAGTTCAGTAAGAGGAAGATTATTAATGAGGCTGAATATACGTTCATATGTTTAAGAGCCATTTGTTTTTCTTTTACTGGAATGGCCTACTTCTTTGGCAATTTTTTTAAAGTTGCTTTCTAGTTGCTCTTTACATATAAGGTATACTACAGTTCAGAGAATGGGATTGCCTTGTTCTGATTTTAAAAATGATTTTTAAAGAATAAAACAAAAACTATATCTAGTCACCTTTTATATGTACCCAGGCTCTTCTATAAGGTTTCACCTAGGGTTACCATGTAGTCACAGAAATGTCCTTGTGCAAAGGATGGTGTTTCCAGAGACCCTCTTTGTCCTTGCTGAGTGGGACCATCACCTCTTTCTCTCCCACAGGGCTACGGCATGGCATACACTGTCCACAAGTGGTCAGAGCTCAGCTGGGCCAGTCACTGGGTCACTTTTGGATGCTGGATCTTCTACCGCCTCATAGGCTGAGGCACGTCTATGGACCTTCACAGCTCCCTCAAGACCCCTCTCAGGGTGCCAGCTCTGATGGGGAATGAGGGAAGGCTCTCTCTCTATTCCTTGACCCTTCTCCATCCTTAACACTCCACCATACACATATACGCGCGCGCGCGCACACGGACACACACACACACACACACACACACCCCATTTCCATGCCTGTTGTTCCCTACCCCACTATAAGATGGGAAGAGGGTGGTCCTGCTGGAGCCTAGGGGTGGAGGATGCTTGAGGAAGCAAAAGTGGGAAATACAGGGCCTCCTGCCTTCCTTTTTCCTTTTTATATACAGTTTGTTATTGTCAAATAAAAGTAGGAACTGTACAGTAGGCTCTTTCTTAACTGCTAAAAGGAGAATAGGAGTGAGGAAGGGGGTATAATGTGGATAAGCATTTGGAAGATGGAAACCATGAAGAGGGAGAAAATCGTGATTGGTTCATGTTAATTTATGATTGTTCATGAGTGGGTGCTGAGACCGAAGATGGCAGGGTCCTGGTCCTGCTTGATATGAGTGGGACAGGGACAGATTGTATAGTTGGATGTGGAGGGGGAGGCTTGATACAAACTGGTGGGGAAATTGATCCCATTCTGATTGGTTGCTCTGACTGGGACAGAGAGGTAGATTTGTAAACGCTAATTGGGTGAAAGGTCTAGGATGGGTCTGGATTCTGATTGACTGCTTGGTCTGGGTGCCCATTTAAGGGTTATGGCATTCTAGTTGGCTCTTTAGAATTGACATAGGGAGATTGAGGGTCTCCATGCGAATTGGTCACTAGGACTGAGGGCCTGGGTTCTGATTGGTTTTTCTGACTTGAAGTTGGGAGAGGTGAGGAAGACCGCTGCTATTAGGATTGAGAATATCTGAGACCTGAAGGGCTTGAAAGGTGGTGTGGGGTGGGGTTTACAGTGTATAGGATGACATCTGCTTGCAATATTAACAGTTTCCTTGCATTAGGATTGAAGGTTGGTCTAGAAACTGACTAGAAAACAAGGGCGGAATTGAGGACACAATACAACACTGATGTCACCAGCAGACGAAGAGGATGCACACCTTAACGATTACCCCGTTGTGACTGACGGATAGAGGGATGGGAAAATTGAAAACGGGAATCCATTGGCTACAACTGTGCACAAAGGGTATCCGGCCCAAAACGCCCCCTCCTGACTCGGTCTCAGCCAACCGCGAAAATGGCACCACGTCTGTGGGCGGGGCCGGCGGCACACAGAAAGCGTCTATTGGTTAGGAGCAGTACTAGCCGCCTTCTTCGTTTCTCCATTGGGCCGCTCCGTAAGGCGGGGAACCCGTGAGTGGGTGGACCCGAGCTGGGCGTGCTACCTGACCGGTGGTCCTGACTAGAGAGAGCTGGAAGCTCCTGGGAGACTGCTGTGATCGTGCTTTAGGTGAGAGCCCTCTGCCCGGCCAGTCCCTCCATTCCCTGGCTCTCCACAGCTAGACGGCTAGACCGCCAGCCTTCAGGCTGCCTGCACAAGACCCTTTCCTATAACCACCCTGCCTTAAGCCTGCGCAAGACCCCAGGCTACCGCGCAGGTGTCCCGACAACAAAAGATCCGCCTTTTCATTGGGCACCGGACTGAGGGTTCTGATTCTGATTGGTGGTCTTTGTATTTCACCCTTTCCCTGTTTAGTGCTTGGCACCAGGCACCAGCCTTCCCCTTTTCTCCTCTTCCGCACAGGTTGGCCGCGTAGTACGCTATTGCCAGGAGGCTCTGGCTTTCTAAACGCTGGGCTTGAGAGTTGTAGTTCTGATTAGTTCCCTCGTCCCCCAGCTACAGCGTTCAGGACTCCAGGGAAGGGAGTAGTTTTCCGTGAACGGTGCAAGACACCGACCACTGAAATGGGACTATGCCTGATACCTATGTCTCCCGCCAAACTGTGACTCCTGAGAGCTGGGGCCATATTTGATGATCATGACTCTTCCACCAGACTGTGACCCATGAAGGACGGGGCCAGGCCTGGTCCTGTGTCTTCTCCAGACTGACCAATGAGGGCTGCAATCTAGACTTTTGACCCTCAGGTGACCCCCGAGGGCTGGGACCAGGCCTGTTTTCTGCCACATCATAATATGGCTCCCAGGGAGCTGGAGCAAGCTTTCAGTCTTTCTGTGGCTTATATTTTAGTCATGTTCTTAAAACAGCATGCAATTAGATTATTTTTTTTGCAGTTTTTGGCCAGGGCTGGGCTTGAACCCGCTACCTCCGGTATATGGGGCCGGCGCCCTACTCCTTTGAGCCACAGGCGCCGCCCTAGATTATTATTTTTTAAACAGCTTGTAATTAGATGATTATTACTTTTTTTTTTGTTTAAGACAGTTTGACTATGTCGCCCTCAGGGGAGGGCCTTAGCCTCACAGCAAACTCAAACTCCTGGGCTTAAGCGATTCTCTTGCCTCAGCCTCCCAGTAGCTGAGACTACAGGCACTTGCCACAAAGCCTGGCTATTTTTTGTTGCAGTTTTCATTTTTGTTTAGCTGGCCTTTCCCGAGTTCGAACCCTCGAGCCTCGGTGTACGTGGCTGGCGCTGTAACCACTGTGCTACGAGCGCCAAGCCTATTATTATTGGTTTTTTTTTTTTTAATTATTATTATTTTTTCAGAGACAGATCCTCATTTTGTCGCCCTCGGTAGGTGCTGTGGCGTCACAGCTCACAGCAACCTCCAGCTCTTGGGCTTAGGTGATTCTCTTGCTTCAGCCTCCCTAGTAGCTGGGACTACAGGCGCCCGTCACAACGCCTGGCTATTTTGTGTGTGTGTGTGTGTGTGTGTGTGTGTGTGTTAAATTTAGAAATAAAAAAAGGATTATGTTTATTGAGGGCAAGCGGGTGCAAACAAGGTAAAAAACAAAAGCTCATCTGGCATTTAATTAACTTTTTCTTTTCTGCTTAACAAATGGGAGTTGGATTTTATTTGTATATATTCTAAGGATCCTGTTCTGCTCATGAAATCCTTATATAGGGAGAAGCTGTGGGGCAGATGTTTGAAGCAATCCTTTGAGAGAACACTTTTCAGGGCAGAGAAATTGCTCGGTTCTGCCTACTTCTTTCCCTTCTGCTTCATGTGTGCTACAAAATAGTCGTTGCACGCAATGGTGAGGCCCGCAATTAGGGAAAAGAAGCTCTGGAAGCCCACTTTGCCATCTCGGCACTGGTCCAGGTCCTTCATTATTTTGTCTAAGGCCAGAGGGTCTTTTTGATTTTCCAAAAATCCCGGGAACTTCTTCTCCATGAGCACTCTGAAGTCCTCCTTTGTTAAGTAGCCTTTATTCCCGGCAAATTTGTGAAACGTGAACATCATGGTTTCCATGGCGTGCTCCATCTGAGATGGCATTTTGGTGAGATCTGGGCGGTGAGGCGCGGCGGACACTAGCTGGCTGGGGCACGGGGCAGCTAACAGAGCTGCGGCCGGTGACCCTGGCTTTTTTTTTTTTTTTTTTGAGACAGAGTTTCACTTATTAACCCTCTGTAGAGTGCTGTACTGTCACAGCTCACAGCAACCTCCAAATCCTTGGGCTGAGGCGATTCTCTTGCCTCGGCCTCCTGAGTAGCTGGGATTACAGGCGCCTGCCACGACACCCGGCTATTTTTTGTTGCAATTTGGCCAGAGCTGGGTTTGAACCCACCACCCTCAGTATATGGGGCCAGCGCCCTACTCACTGAGCCACAGGCACTGCCCCCATCATCATTATTATTATTTTTTATTTTATTTTATTTTTTTGCAGTTTTTGGCTGGGGCCAGGTTTGAACCCACCGCCTCCGGTATATGGGACTGGCGCCCTACTCCTTTGAGCCACAGGTGCCACCCCCATCATTATTATTTTTGAGACAGAGTCTCATTATGTTGCCCTCGGTAGAGAGCTGTAGCATCACAGCTCACAGCAACCTCCAACTCTTGGGCTTAAGCAATTCTCTTACCTTAGCCTCCCAAATAGCTGGAACTACAGGCACCCGCCACAATGCCCGGCTATCTTGTTGCAGAGCCCAGGCCAGGCTGAAACCTGCCAGCCTTGGTGTATGTAGCCGGTGCCCTACTCACTGAGCTACAGATGTGGAGCCAATTAGATTATTTTATAATAAATATAAATATTATAAATATAATAATATATATGATAAATATAAATAATAAATATAATAAATATAAATATAGTCAATCTTAGTCTGTTAACTGGTAAATTCAATCCGTTTGCATTTCTTATGGACGTAATAAACCATTTGGATTTTATTTTATTTATTTTTTAGGAGAGGGAAGGAAGGAGAGGTAGAGCTGGATTTTATTTTATTATCTCATTCTGTGCTTTATATTCATACAGGGTTTTTTGTTCCTTTTTTTCTCTTCCCTGTCTGTACACAGGCAGCCAACAATCAGCCCAAGAAGACATGACCACCAATGCTGGCCCCTTGCACCCATACTGGCCTCAGAACCTAAGGCTGGATAACTTTGTACCTAATGAATATTCCACCTGGCATCTCCTGGCTGGTCTCTTCTCTGTCTGTGGGGTCCTAGTCATGACCACATGGCATTTGTCCAGACACGCTGCAGTTGTCCCACTGGGGACTTGGCGGCGACTGTCCCTGTGCTGGTTTGCAGTTTGTGGGTTTATTCACCTGACTATTGAGGGCTGGTTCATTCTTTACCAGGAGGACCTTCTTGGAGACCAAGCCTTCTTATCCCAACTCTGTGAGTCCTGAGTTCTGAGTTCTTTCATGTGCTGTGGGAGGGAATTTTCTGGGCAGGAATTGGCTTGGATGTTTACTCACCTACAAATTCTTCTATTTATTATTTATTTACTAATTTATGTATTTATCTATTTTAGACAGAGTCTCACTGTGTTGTTCCAGGCATCAGCCTAATTCACAGCAGCCTCAAACTCCTGGGTTCAAGTGATCCTCCTGCCTCAGCCTCCTGAATAGCTAAGAATACAGGCACCACCACAATGCCTAATTTTTTTTTTTTTTTTTTTTTTTTTTTTTTTAGTAGTGACAGTCTATTGCTCTTGCTCTTTCTCAGGCTGGTCTTGAAGTCCTGAGCTCAAGAGATCCTTCCACTTCAGCCTCTTACAGTGCTGGGATTACAGGCTGAGGCAACTTGCTTGAGCTCACAAGTTCAAGACTAGCCTGAACAAGACTGAGACCCCATCTCTACTAAAAATAGAAAAACTAGTGGAGTTGGGTGGTGCCTTTGGCTCAGCGAGTAGGGCACTGGCCCCATATACTGAGGGTGGCGGGTTTGAATCCGCCCCAGCCAAACTGCAACAACAGAAAAAAAAAAAAACAGCCGGGCGTTGGGGCGGGCGCCTATAGTCCCAGTTACTCAGGAGGCTGAGGCAAGAGAATCACCAAAGCCTAAGAACTGGAGATTGCTGTGAGCTGTGATGGCACAGCACTCTACAAAGGGCAATAAAGTAAAACTCTGTCTCTAAAGAAAAAAGAAAAATTAGTAGAGTGTCATGGCAGGTACCTGTAGTCCCAGCTACTTGGGAGGCTGAGGCAATAGGATTGCTCAAACCTAAGAGCTTGAGGTTGCTGTGAGCTATGATGATGTCATGGCACTCTACTCAGGGTGACAGGGTGAGGCTCTATCTCAAAGAAATAAATAAATAAAAATAAATAAGTGTTTGTTTCCTTCCAAAGCTTGTTTATACAAAAATTATACACATAAGCCTCAGTTTGCTCAATTGTAAAAGAGGAATAATAGTAATGCCCAATCATATATAACATACTTAGAATTTGGCAAATATGTGTGTAATTGTTTTATTTTATTTATTTTTATTTTATTTTATTTTATGTTATTTTTTTCTTTGAGACAGTCTCAAGTTGTTACCCTGGGTAGAGTGCCATGGCATCATAGCTCACAGCAATCTCCAACTTGGGTTCAAGCGATCCTCTTGCCTCAGTTTTTCTATTTTTTAGTAGAGACAGGGTCTTGCTTTTCCTCAGGCTGGTCTCGAACTCAGGAGCTCAAGCAATCCACCCACCTCGGCCTCCCAGAGTGCTAGGATTACAGGCATGAGCCACTCTGCCCAGCCAATTGTTTATTTATTTTTGCACAAATGGTAATGTGCTGTATACACTTCTGAACTTTGCTTTTTTTTTAAGAGATGGAGTCTCTCTGTAGTTCAGGCTGCTCTCAAACTTGTGAGCTCAGGCAATTCGGCAGCCTTGGCCTCCCAGAGTGCTAGGATTACAGGCGTGAGCCACTGCACCCAGCTAAACTTTGCTTCTTCTTTTTTTTTTTTTTTAACTAGTTCCCTCTAATCAGTTAAAAAAGAGCTTTCAAAGCATCAATGTTACTGAATTATTTGACTTATCTAGTACTGATGGGCACTTCCCCCAATCTTTTGCTACTGTTAACAATACTGCTTTTTTTGGGGGGGAAGGGCCCTCATAAACCTGCTATACTTATTTTATTTTATTTTATTTTTGAGACAGAGCCTCAAGCTGTTGCCCTGGGTAGAGTGCTGTGGTATCACAGCTCACAGCAACCTCCAACTCCTGGGCTCAAGCGATTCTCCTGCCTCCACCTTCCAAGTAGCTGGGACTACAGGTGCCTGCCACAACGCCCTGCTACTTTTTGGTTGTAGCCATCATTATTGTTTGGTGGGCCCAGGCTGGATTTGAACCCGCCAGCTCAGGTGTATGTGGCTGGCGCCTTAGCCACTTGAGCCACAGGCACTGAGCCTACATTTTATTTTTTGAAACAGAGTCTCACTTTGAGGCCCTTGATAGAGTGCCATGCATAATCGCTCACAGCAGCCTCAAACTCTTGGGCTCAAATGTTCCTCTTCCCTCAGCCACCCAAGTAGCTGGGTTGTATAGGCACCCACCACAACACCCACCACCTATTGTTTAGAGACAGGGGTCTCACTCTTGCTCAGGTTGGTCTCAAACTCCTGAGTTCAAGCATTCCTCCCCCCTTGGCCTCTCAGGGTGTTAGGATTATAGGTGTGAGCTTCTGTGCCTGGCCAACTGCCTTTTTTTTTGAGACAGAGTCTCATTATGTTGCCCTCTGTAGAGTTCTTTGGCATCACAGCTCACAGCAACCTCAAACTCTTGGGCTTAAACGATTCTCTTGTCTCAGCCTCCAAAGTAGCCGGTACTACAGGTACCCATCACAACACGTGGCTATTTTTGTTGTTGTTGTTGTTGCAGTTGTCATTGTTGTTTAGCTGGCCCATGCTGGGTTTGAACCCACCAGCCTGGGTGTATGCAGCTGGCGTAATAACCATTGTGCTATGAGCACCAAGCCCCGACTGTTTATTTTTATATTGGCTTTTTCTTATTGATTCTTTGCTCACACTTTCATTCATTTATCTGTTCATCTGTGCACTCATTCACTTGCTTTTACTCACTGACTACGTCACTCCATTACCTCCACCTGCCTCCTTTTATGCCACAAACATTTCTTGAGTACCAAACAATCACTGCAACATTGTTCTGTCAGGCTTTGCATACAATACTTTGTTTTATATATATTATCCTCTAGAATCCTAACTGCTATCCCAATTTACAGATGAGGAAACTGAGGCATGGGGAGGCCATGAAGTCTGTCTTCTTAAAGGAGCCCTCAGTTCTCACAAATGTGAGTTCCTTTTCCTGCCTTTATTCTTCATGTATCTCTCTTGTTTTCTGCAGGGAAAGAATATGCCAAGGGAGATAGCCGATACATCCTGTAAGTGTTTGGTGTGGGGTGGTGGTGAGTCAGAGAGCACTAATCAGGGGGTACTCTGGGCAGAGCACATTGATTCCAGTATCCCTTCATCCTTTCTCTTGCAGGGGTGACAACTTCATGGTATGCATGGAAACCATCACAGTTTTACTGTGGGGACCACTCAGCCTGTGGGTGGTGATCGCCTTTCTCCACCAGCAACCCTTCCGCTTTATCCTACAGCTTGTGGTCTCTGTGGGTAAGGAGAGGGCCTGCACTGGGCACTGGAGTGGTTGACGGGGGGTCCACAGATACAAGTACATTCCTGTAGGTGGGCTTTTTCAATTGTGCCCATCCAGGTGTGAGTTAGACTGAATGACAAGTTCTCTGAGGTTCTGGTGCCCCTCTCTGAGCCTGTGCTATAAACAGGAAAGGTTCTTTTATTTATTTTTGAGACAGGGTCTTACTCTGTTGCTCAAACTAGAGTGCCATGGCAGCATGGCATCAGCCTAGTTCACAGAAACCTCAAACTCTTGGATTCAGTGATCCTCCTGTCTCAGCCTCTCGAGTAGCTGGGACTACAGGTGCCTGCCACAATACCTAGCTAATTTTTCTATTTTTTTTTTTAGTGGTAAGACGCATTTTATTAGACAAAAACAAATAGAGAAGCAGTAAAAAAGCACAAGAGCTTTTGGCAAAGGGGAAGACCCAAGTCAGAAATCTCTCATAACAAACATTCTTCCTTTTTATTTTTGAGACAGAGTCTCATTTTGTCACCCTCAGTAGAGTGCTGTGGTATCATAGCTCGCAGCAACCTCTAACTCCTGGGCTCAAGTGATTCTCTTGCCTCAGCCTCCCAAGTAGCTGGGACTACAGGCACCTGCCACAGTGCCCAGCTATTTTTTTTAAGGACAGGGTCTTGCTCTTGCTCAGGCTAGTCTTGAACCCGTGAGCTCAGGCAATCCACCCACCTCATCCTCCCAGAGTGCTAGGATTACAGGCATGAGCCACTGCTCCCAGCAATTTTTCTATTTTGTATTTTTGAGACAGTCTCACTATGTCACCCTTAATAGAGTGCTGTGACATCACAGTTCACAGCAACCTCCACCTCTTGGGCTTAAGTGATTCTCTTGGCTCTGCCCCCTAAGTAGCTAGAACTACAGGCTCCTGCCACAATGCCCGGCCATTTTTTGGTTGTAGTTGTCATTGTTGTTTGGCAGGCCCAGGCTGGGCTCGAACCCGCCACCTTTGGCATATGTGGCTGGTGCCCTAGTTGCTGAGCTACAAGCGCCGAGCCAATTTTTCTATTTTTTTTTTTTTTTTTTTTTTTTTTTTTGTGACAGGGTGTGACTTTATTGGCCCTGGTATATTGCTGTGGGTTGACAGCTAACAGCAACCTCAAAATGCTGGGTTCTCTCGATAC
>CAUYPK010092288.1:0-10372 GCA_963574355.1 Loris lydekkerianus | reverse complement strand
AAACCAGAGATGTTGGGGTGAATGTGGAGAAAAGGGCACACTTCTACACTGCTGGTGGGAATGCACACTAACATGTTAATTTTGGAAGGATGTTTGGAGAATACTTAGAGACCTAAAAATAGCCCTGCCATTTGATCCTATAATTCCTTTACTAGGTATATACCCAGAAGACCAAAAATCACAATATAACAAAGACATCTGTACCAGAATGTTTATTGCAGGCCAATTCATAATTGCTAAGTCATGGAAGAAGCCCAAGTACCCATCAACCCACAAATGGATTAACAAATTGTGGTACATGTATGCCATGTAATATTATGCAGCCTTAAAGAAAGATGGAGACTTCACCACTTTCATGTTTACATGGGTGGAGCTGGAACATATTCTTCTTAGCAAAGTATCTCAAGAATGGAAGAAAAAGTATCCAATGTACTCAGCCAGACTATGAAGCTAATTTATAGCTTTCATATGAAGGCTATAACCCAACTATAGCACAAGAATATGGGGAAAGGTCCAAAGGAGGGGAAGGGAGGGGGGACGTTGGGGTGGAGGGAGGGTAATGGTGGTGCATCTTAGAATGGGTACAGGTGAAACTTACTAAATGCAGAATACAAATATCTACATATAATAACTAAGAAAATGTCATGAAGGCTATGTTGAACAGTTTGATGAGGATATTTCAGATTATATGTGAAACAGCACATTGTACCCCTTGCTTGCACTAATGTACACAGCTATGATTTAACAATAATTAAAAAAAACTCATAGTATACTTACTTTAATTTATAATTTCAAAAAGAGGAGTAGGAAGGGAAAGTCTTAAGTGTCCCAATTTACTGTCAAGGAAACCAAATTCTAAGATAGCAGGTCAATGCAATGGTGGGGTTAATATCTCTTGCTCACCACTTGTTTGTTCTCAGAACAAGAAAATTATTCTTATCATGCCCTGCATGATTTTCATGGGTTCTTAAGGATAATGACCATTTGATTCATTATCTAAACCATGAAAGTTTTGAAAACAACCAAAAGATTTTATTTGACATTAAGGGAGGGCAGCAGGAATAAACCAGGATCTCAGATCAAATCTGGATAGATGGTCACCCTAGTCTGAATGAACCTGCAAGTCTCTTTAAAATAATGATTCTTGTAAGAACATTGTCAGAGGATTTGGTGACAAATGAGAATCTCTATTACATAACGAATTAATGCAGATTTTCTCAGTGTTTGATATAATGACTATCACATACAGGTATATTAATTGATGTGTATAAATGCTAATCAAAAGGCCTCAAAGTGTTTTATTCATTGAATGTTTGAACTTATTTTTTGAAAAAAAAAAAACACCAAGAAAGATAATGATGCTGCTGCTTGTGTCACAGCCCTTTATAATTTATGTACTGATCTTACAAGAATTTAATATAATCTACCATTCCTTTAATATCTGTGAAATCACCATAATGATCATAATAAGGGTGGCTAATATTTATTGAGCAATTTCTATGCCTTAGGTGTTTAAAATGCATCTGTCAATTGATCTTCTCTGTAAACTGAAGGCTGATTGTTATTGTTTCTCTGTATTTCAGAGAGAGAAACTGAGGGACAAAGGAGATTGGTAACATCATGGTAATATTGTTTCTAAGTTTGAGTCCCAGACATGTGGCCTTAACTACTTTGCATCATTAATTCTCATCATAAGAAAAATGGAGCTTGCCTCGTTCTTCTTTATTTTTTATCATAGATGAGTCAACTGAAGTAGCAAGAGGCCAAGTTCTTCCCAGAAGTCTCCTGATTTCTAAGTGCAAGATCTATATTTCAAATGTAGGTATTTTTATTTACGGTTTTCACTTCTTTTATCACATGGTGCTTCATGGATAAGCACTTCATTTTTAATCAACACACCAGCTCCTTGAATCATGCTCAGGCCCTTCAATGCAAGCCCTACACCAATTTCATTTCCTCTTATGCTTCTTACCTTTCCTTCTTCCCTCCTCCCTTCATCTTTTCCATTCTTTATTCCAGATATCCAAAACCAAACATTGTCCACAGACCTGTTTTATTCTGAAAGGTAGGCTAAGCAACAGGGCACAGTACCTGTTTAAGATACTCTTAGTCTGTTGGAAAATGCAGAACTATAAACCCCGAGTGACTGCCACCTGCACCAGGGGCATCTTACGTTCCTATGGTGAAGTTGTGATGAGGGGAATGCTGAGTACCACAGGAAATGGGTTAGGAAGGAAGAAGATGGCTTCTTTGAGGAAGTGCTTGTGCAGAGTGAGGGAAGAAAATGTCTTCTAAAAGCCATTTATTTATTTTTAATTATTAAATAATAATTGTGCATATTTATGGGGTACAATACAATGTTTTGATCTATGCATACACTGCAGAAAGCTTCAATCAAGCTAATTAACAATTAAGTTGCACCAACTTAATTATTTTGTAATGAGAATGTTTTTATCTACTTCTTTAGCAAATTTGAAATGTACAGTACATTGTTACCAGCTGGGGTCACCATACATTAAAATATATCATGAAAGCTTATTCCTGTAATTAAGGACTTTGTACCTACACATCCACATCTTCTCCTTCCTCGCCTGTCTCCTTCCCCTACAGCCTCTGGTAACCATCATTCTACTATTGGCTTCTATGAGAAGGGCTTCTTTTAGTTGCTACATGTAATAAGTGAGATCGTATGCTATTTGTCTTTCTATGTTAGCTTATTCCACTTATCATAATGTCCTTCAGTTCCATCTATGTTGTAATGAATCACAAAACTTCTTTTGTTAAGGCTGTGTATTACAGATTGAGTATTCCTTATTCACAATGCTTTGGAGAGAATTTTAGATTTTGGAATATTTGCACTATTTATTGTTTCCACTTCCATAATCCAAAGATGCTTCACTGAGCATTTCCTTTGAGTGTGATGTTGATCCTCAAAAATTTTTGCATTTTGGAACTTTTAGATCTTTACATTATGAATGCTAAACTTGTATGGACATTATGATTAATACTACAAAAACATAAAGAATCATAAGAGACCATTGTCAACAACTCTACACCAACAAATCAAATAACTTAAAAGAAATGGATGAATTTCTAGAAACATGAAATTTACCAAGTCTGATTCAGGAAGAAATACCTACAGGATGAAATACAGCATAGTCTTTAAAAAGATGGTGTCTTTAGAGGGAGTTGATGGAGACCTTACATGGTGGGCAGGGGCAAAACTAGGATGCTACTGCAGAGGAAGGTGGAGACATATTTTGAAGTCCTTATGTACCCTGCTGTGAGAATTATGTTTTACCAGGAAGGCTGGGGTTAAAGACCTCATCTCACTCTGAGAAAAGGCACTTGAGAACTTCCCTGATTATAGTCCTAGAGACTACAGTCAAGTAAAGTGTGCAAAGGCTGCCCCAGGAAGGGCTGCAGGTGTACAGGGGGCAACTAGGGGCTGTCAGCCTTTGGAGGAGAAGGTCATGCTATGCTAACCATTTTGCTGTGGGGACAAGAGAGGACAAAAGCCATGCTCAATGGCTTCTCAAACACAATTTAACCCTTTAAACACAGCACAGTGAGAGGCCAAATCTTCCTTCAAGGTAGGGACTATGGTCTGTTCACCTTTGATTTCTAACAGGTGGTACCACAGCTGGTAAGTATTCATAAAATATTAAAATAATGAAAATAAGATATATTATCTTTAAGAAAGATGTGTTACAATATCATTTAGTTACTGATTTCCTTGAGGATTATGGATGTATTAATGTAGCTAATCTTCAAAATAATCCTTCATAGGATTATCATACTTCCCTTTGAGCCCCAAATTAGTTTAGGAGTATTGATTAGTTTTAATCACTCATAAGTTTTATCTTACTCAGTCCTAACACAGAGCAGCAGTGTTGTTTTCTTCTCTCAGATCATAGAGTATTTGCGATCAAAAATGCACAGGCTACCTTATTTCAAAAGCACTCTTCATCACATACTTATCTTGTACAATCTTTGTACTCTTAATTTCAGCTAAGAGTTGGTAGAATTTGCCTAACTGTGCCAATAATATGGAAACATTCATAGTTATTAAAATACACTATTGGGACCTGATAAACTAAAAATCTTCTGCACAGCCAAGAACACAGTAAGTAAAGTTAGCAGACAGCCCTCAGAATGGGAGAAGATATTTGCAGGTTATGTCTCTGACAAAGGTTCAAAAACAAGAATCCACAGAGAACTCAAACGTATTAGCAAGAAAAGAACAAGTGATCCCATCTCAGGCTGGGCAAGGGACTTGAACAGAAACTTCTCTGAAGAAGACAGGCACATGGCCTACAGACACGTGAAAAAATGCTCATCATCCTTAATCATCAGAGAAATGCAAATCAAAACTACTTTGAGATAATCATCTAACTCCAGTAGGATTAGCCCATATCACAAAATCCCAAGAGAGACGTTGGTGTGGATGTAGAGAAAAGGGATAACTTCTACACTGCTGGTGGGAATGCAAATTAATACATTCCTTTTGGAAAGATGCTTGGAGAACACTTAGAGATCTAAAAACAGACCTGTCATTCAATCCTATAATTCCTCTACCCAGAAGACCAAAAATCACATCATAATAAAGATATTCATACCAGAATGTTTATTGCAGCCCAATTCATAATTGCTAAGTCATGGAAAAAGCCCAAGCACCCATCGATCCATGAATGGATTAATAAATTGTGGTATATGTACACAATGGAATATTATGCAGCCTTAAAGAAAGATGGAGACTTTACCTCTTTCATGTTTACATGGATGGAGCTGGAACATATTCTTCTTAGTAAAGTATCTCAAGAAGGGAAGAAAAAGTCTCCAATGTACTCAGCCCTACTATGAAACTAATTTATGGCTTTCATATGAAAGCTATAACCCAGTTACAACCTAAGAATAGAAAAAGGGGGAAAGGAGGAATATGAGGATGGGCAGAGGGAGGGTGATTGATGGGATTACACCTATGGTGCATCTTACAAGGGTACATGTGAAACTTATTAAATGTAGACTATAAATGTCTTAACACAATAACTAAGAAAATGCCAGGAAGGCTATGTTAACCAGTGTGATAAAAATATGTCAAATGGTATACAAAACCAGTGTATGGTGCCCCATGACTGCATTAATGTACACAGCTATGATTTAATAAAAAAAAAATAAATAAATAAATAAAATATAAAATAAATACATAAAATATTTTATTTATATATAAATATTGAAACAATATAAAATATATAACTTTTATATATATAAATATATATGTGTATATACATATATATAAATATGTATATATTTATATATATGTATATGTATATATAACTATATAGACAACTATTTTAAATTACACATGAACTTTATGGCCACCCTGTATATTACCCACCCTACAATAATGATGCTAAAGTTGCTCAGTGATACTTAGTGCAGTCATGCTCCAGGCCAGGTGCCGTCCTGCACTCACCAGTCCAAATGGTACTAAGCAAGTATTTCAGGGAACACACTAAGTGAAACTAACATAGGAAAATAACATATCTAGAAGTTAAAGTTTACCTTAATTACCCATGATTTCAGTCCTTTCGTTGCTACTACTAAAACTCTGCTATTGTTTCTTAATAATTTTGCTCCTTAAATATTAGCCTAGAAATAAAATTACAAAGCTTAACATCACAAATCACTGAGGTCTAGTTCAATTTATGCCATTGAACTTTGAGCAAAAACTTTTGAGCAAAACTTTTGAAATATCTCAGAACCTCATTTTAGAAGTAGGCTTTACTCCCTATGCCATTATTTATTTGTTCTTAGAGACACTATGTAAAAGCACAATTAAAAATGTAAAGAGTTTTAAAATGTTATAAAGAAATTAATAGTGATTTATTATTTGAAGCAAGCTTGCTGAAGACTCTTTGAAGTAGCCCAATATTTTAAAAATGGTATATAAAACAATGGTGCCTGACTACAAGTTCTTCAATGTCCAAATATTTCTAATAAATTATATTTTATTTATAATAAATATAATAGGAATATTTTAGTAAATAAATGAAACTGAGGTGATATTTAGCTAGTCTTTACATGAACATAAGAAGTAGATTTTTACCGATATTCTTATTACATAAAATGTTCTTTACAGTGAGAGTGCTGGTGCAATGTGCTCAGACATGGGAATGGAATAGAGAGAGAAATATACAAAGTGGACTCAAATTTTCCTATCATAAGTAATTTTATGATTATCATTAACAGCTAAGAGCAAATTTCAAAATGAATTACCTGTGAAATTTTTCCACATATACTGTGTTTGAACTTAAAATGCACTGGATGAACACAGTGCATTTATTCAGAGGTATTTATCATCATTTCTGCAGTTTCTGTTACACTTTACTTGCATTTTTAGCAAACAGCCCCCCCAAATTAACTGAATCCACTGTCACCAACCAAAGGAGCTCTAACTAGAGCATACTAGTGTTTGATATTCTCTGTCATGCAATTATGTGTCCCTGACTCAGGCAATCTAAAGAGGCCTATGTGAAAGTGTTAACTGTGGGAAAACATGTGGCAAATGTTATTATTAAAGAAAATATAGAGTAAGGATTCACTGTAGATACCATTATTTAAAAATTAATTTCTTCAAGTAGGGGATGTGTGTGTATGTGTGTGTGTGTGTGTGTGTGTGTGTAGTTTAAATCAAGTTTCAAGAATCATCCTCTTGAATTAAAAAGTAAAAAAGTTTAGTGTGTGTGTGTAGTTTAAATCAAGTTTCAAAATTCATCCTCTTGAATTAAAAAGTAAAAAAGTTTATACATTAAAAACTCACTCTGATAAAGGCATTGACCCCTCTACAGCCTCAGAGAGTTTATATACTCATTTAAGAGAAAAAAGTAGATAACATATGCAAATCTTAAAACAGAGGCATACTCTTGTCTTTGTTTTCATCACCAATACCAATGAATTTCACTAATACCCTTGGCTAGGAGTTTCATCATCTATCTTGGCACTTATATTGCGGATTTCCATCAGGTGATATAAAAAATAAATGTATTAAAGCTGTTGAGGAAATCAAGTGCTGAATAATGCAACCTTTTCCATGGCCCCCTGGGAAACTCCTTGCTTCTGGTAAATGCTACCATAAGCAGTAGGTCATAATTATCTTCATCTGGATCGTATCCTATGACTGAGCCTGGGAGCCTGATTTCCTGGGAGCCACATGTGCCCTGGAGCCCTTAATTTTAAACTGGATTGGTCTCGGAAATTAAAACAAAAATTGGCTCTTCAGTTACCTAGGAGGAGGGAGATATACTAAAAAAGAAATTACATTATATGCTCGGAAGACAAAGATGACCTTTGAATTATCTGTTATTTAGGATGCTAAATGCTCTTGGTCCCATATCTGCCCATGATACTTGAGAGACAATTTCATGCATTTTATTTAACCTTTCCTTCTTTAGCAATATTTAAAACATTTCTGATGAGTTTATTTTTCCTTGAGCATTAGCATATCTCTATGCTTTAGGTAGAGATAACTGAATTATTACTAAAATATTAATTGTTTCAAACATTGAAATAACTTCAAATATTGACATCCAAAGTCATTTATCACTCCAGATGAACAACTTCATGGATAATTTTAGTGGTAGTTATGGTCAAATAGACATGCTACAGAACTCTTCTATTTATGGTATCAAATACAAACACAATATTAGAAATCTTCCTCCTTTCCAAGTTACCAAGATCTTCACCACTTTGGTATAATTGGCAGAGGACACAGAAAGAGATTATTTGGCTTGAGTATGCCCCATCATCTCAACCCAACAAGCATATGGTTTTTAGCAAGGACTCTGTACAGATATAGCTCCTTAATTTCAAAAATTGAAGATCATGAAGTTAGAAGAGTTAGGATCCATTGTCATGGTAAGAGACAACCAAACATTTATTTCTTCATCTTTAAAATGGTGTAATCATACCTCCCTGAGAATTCACAAAATATGATAGTTGAATGAGATATCTTGAGATAACTGTTTAAAAAATGCTCTGATTCCCTGAAATTAATTAACTAAAATCACATTTGTTATCTTATAGATAAAAGTGGCAGAATAGATTCTCACTGAAAGTGAATTGTATATTTGATTTTGTTAGATTTACAGTCTCAGATTTACAGTATAATACCACTAACATTTATTTTATTAGCTTAATTCAACCAGAGAAAGTTCTTGAGGAAGCATGTGAGTAGGTGGGGGGCTATTTTTTGAGAGCTGGAAAACATCTTGGGTTAAATTAATTAGGTGCTTTTGTTTTTTAAATGAGAGATCTAAGCCCCACAGGAGTTTGAGTTAGTGTGGTATTTCTTGTAAAATTGGGTCACCATCGATCAAGGAAAAATGCTTATCTCCTTGAGACCATTGGAGGCAGCCATGATTCCCTCCATAATTCCCTCCCTACTAAAAATGGCAAAGTATATAATTGGTTTTCATTGAGGAAACGGAAAATTGCTTTTTTGTTTTATTGTAGCAAAATTGACACTTTGGCTATTTCTCAGGAAAATGTGTTTTTAAAAATGTTTATTAACATCAGCAATTTATTGTTATCGACCTGGCTCTTTTAATATTCTCTCTCCACATTTAGTCACTGGAGGGTGTTGGGACATGTGCCTCCTAAAAACAGTCATATTTAACTATATGGCAAGGGCAATAAAAAATGAATATCCTGGAGGTGATGGAGCCTATCAGTCTGTGTGGGAAAATGCTGTCTTCTGAATTGAAATTTCCAAAGGAGCCAGTACTGTGTCAGCTCAGCGAAGAAGAGATGAAGTGAATACTTGGCTTCTGCATGACTAAACTCCAGCATTTTGGTGAAGGGGAGGTGTAAAAGACTGAGACATCTGGAAAGCTATGGAAACTGCTGTGCCACTCAGGCTAGTACTGACACAGACCCATCTCACAAACACTGCAATTTCTCTACACAACATGATATTCATTTTTACATTATACCAAGAGACTATATGTGAGATGAGCTCCCCATGTCTAGACTGCACAGGGAATGTATGTATAAAATAAAGTTGAAGAGGGAAGCCAGGGCTGGGACTGGGGTGAAGTGGGCACACATTTTTAAGTGGAGAGGTGCCAATTATTCGGTAATCCAAAAAATTATTTTAATGTCATCTTTTAAAATTCAAAATGCAAAATCTATGAAGAGCAACCTTTCAAAAGAAGTATTAGCATTTTTTCCCTAAGCTCCAATATGGGTCACCCATGGGATGATGAAAGATAAGGAAAATCAAAAGAAACCAGAGAGAAATTAAATAATTAGATATGCTCATGGCATTGAATATTATAGGATTAGTATTATAGAGGATGAGTATTTATAAAATTGGAGTTGGAGCTGGACATGAAATGTGCCTACTTATTAATCTCCAAATTGAATTCTCTCTTACTTTTGATCATTTCATTCTGCAGACCAGTAGACATATATTGTGTAATATATTGTATGTTTACTTGGTTCTTGCTAGCATTAAATATTTTTAATTACTTTGATTGAGTTAATTGGTATTAGAAGGGCTAAAAATAAGATTTTTAAGATAACCCAGACTTGATGATACAGAAAATGGTGTTAAGGTTTGCAGAAAAATATATTTGGGAAAATGGTATTGAGAACATGCTTGTTTGTAGAACAGCTTCTCCATTAATTATATAAATTATCCTAGATATCAAGGAATGGCATATTAACAGTCAACATCAAGAAATAAATAATAAAAATAAGTCAAACTATCAGACATGAATTAATGAGCTGTTGTTCCTATCAGGAAAATCAAGGTGGCAAATTAGGAAAATACACAAATAAATTTAAAATTGCCTATTTAAGAGAAGATTTATTTAAATCACTAGCTCATATGTAAAACAGTAAATTTCATTTAAAATTAAATGTAATTATTTTATCTGACATAAGGAAGATTATATCTTTTGCATCTATCCATATATCAACCTGCAGTGTAACTTCATATGCTGGCTGATTTCATAAACTAGGTAAAATTTAAAAGAAGGAGATTTTAAATATCCTTTTTTTTTTAAATTAAATCATAGCTGAGTACATTAATATGATCGTGGGGCACCATAGACTTGGTTCATAGAACGTTTGACACATTTTCATCACACTAGTCAACATAACCTTCCTGGCATTTTCTTAGTTATTTTGCTAAGATATTTACATTCCACATTTACTAAGTTTTACATATACCCTTGTAAGATGCACCGCAGGTGTAATCCCACCTATCCCCCTCCCTCTACCCACCTCCCACCTCCCTCCCCGCCCTTTCCCCCTTCCCCCTATTCTTAGATTGCTAAGTCATGGAAAAAGCCCAAGTGCCCATTGA
>CAUYPK010092287.1:0-45036 GCA_963574355.1 Loris lydekkerianus | reverse complement strand
CCCACCAAAAAATTTTTGATCAAATTCCAACTTCCACAGTTGTAAAAGGATTAAAAACAATGTCTTTTTGTCTCAGTTTGTAAAGAATGATAAGTGAAAAAACAGAAGAGTGAGCGCTTTAACTTAATAAAAAGAAATATTTTTCATTTAACAAAGGGATGTCCTCACTAATTAGGTTTGCTACCCTTGCTGGTTGACTTTATTATGTTAAAAATCGTGGCAATATAAGGTATTTTAGAGAATATTATCATACTGAATTTTGTTGAGAATCTTAACACCTAATTGCATCTTAAGTGATGTTCAGTGATAGCTGACATATAGACTGTGTAAACCCTGGGCCAGGCACTGATTTCTAAGTTCTGCACATGTATTATATCTTTTAATTCTTATAAAACTCTTTATGGTACATAGTATCATTATTCCTATTTTAAGATGAGAATGTTGAGTTAGAAGTCTGTTAACTACCTTTACAAGTCACTCAACTGATAATTGTCAAATCCAATCTTACTACTGTACTCACTAAGATAACTAAATGTATGAAGTGCAAATGTGGGAAAAATGTGGATCTGGGAGACAAATCATGGGTTAAGTGTCTTTTTCAAGGTCTTATGACTTTATCTCTACTAGTTTACTAATCAGCGAAAATGGAAATGGTAGGTAAATATTTCAGAAGGAATAGTATGAGGAACATGTTAATTACTCTATAGGAAAGCACTCTAAAACTTATGAGGTGTGAGTCATAGTCTTTCACATACAGTATTAATAATGTATAAAATCCCAGAGGATATAGTTAGGAAGTTTAATTTAAGATGCATTAAATATCAAGGTTTTTTAAAGTATCTATAATGAAAGTGAGATAAAGCCCCCTATTTAATGAATAGACATTCTTTGTTTATGGAGAGAAAAATTTTATTGTGGGTTCTATAACCAAGCTCTAATAGACATTTACAAAAAGCTCATTTAACAACTAGAGAATCAATATTCTTTTCGAGTGGTAAAGGAATGTATTTCTAAGACAGACCATATCATGGGTCATAAAACAAACTACAACAACTTAAAAGAATCGAATGATATAGAGTGTGTTCTCCAGCTGTGTGGAAACAAACTAGCAACCAATAGCAGCAATATCACAAGAATATAACTAAACATGTGGAGACTACACACTGTTCAATAATCCATTGATCAAAGAAAGGCCCTCAAAGCGATTTAACAAATACATCACACTGGGTAGGGAGGAAAATAAAACATATCAGTATTTGTGGGACACACTTAAACCAGTTCTGAGAGGAAAATTTATAGCACTAAATGCATACTTTAGAAAAGAAGACAAGTGTCAGATCAATAATCTATGCTCCTACTTCAAGAACCTAAAATTGATTAAATGACACACAGGAATCTTAGAAATATCTTAGAAATAAGGCGTGTGTGGTAGAGTAAAAACACAAATATTTAAATTAACTAATGTACATTTTGCCTACTCTATTTGTAGAATAATTTTTGTAATTATTTTGATTTGGGAAAATCTGAATATACAGTCATGATTTCTGTTAGATAAATGGTGCGACATACGTGTCAAATGAGTAGCTACAAGAAGACAATGTTTACATTTTTTTTTTCTTTATTTTTTATTGTTGGGGATTCATTGAGGGTACAATAAACCAGGTTACACTGATTGCATTTTTTAGCTAAAGTCCCTCTTACAGTCGTGTCTTGCACCCAAAAGGTGTGGCACACACCAAAGCCCCACTCCCCTCCCTCCTTCCCTCTCTTTGCTCTTCCTTTCTGATTTCATTTCTTCTTTTTTTTAAGCAGGAACTCAACTTTATTGCGTCAAGCAGCCGCTTATATTGAGTGTGGGGAAGGGGCGGGGAAAGAAGGTGGGGGATGAGGTGGGTGACAGGGTTGGGCCAATGGCATGGTACCACGTTGGCTGTATCTAGGTAGGGGCAGTTTCAGGCCGGGCCTTGCTGAGTCATTGCTACGCAGAAGTAGCTCGATGGATCTACTTCTAGTCAGGCTCCGGAAGTTGCACTAGGCCTCAGGCACGTGGCAGGGCCCAACAATTCCCTCTTTTGTTTTTTGTATGGCGGATAAACATAGCCCCTGTCTTAGGTTGCCTGCTCTTGCAGTTTCAGTCTTACCCATCATGGGGATACAAACATGTAAAAATATTTTGCTGCCTTTGGTGTCATCATTATAATATAGATTTTTTTATTAATAGATAAAATAATATTTTTTCTGTATTTCAATTGGAATTGAAGATTTAAAGAGGACACAGGTTTCTGGACCTGTGGAATTTAGTATTTTCTAGGGGATGAGTATTCTAATTTCTGAACCTAGTGGTAGTCATGAATGCAATGGACATAATACTTTATGTCTGCACATTGTTTCAATAATACCCTTTGGTATCTGTTGAAATTTGCTTCATATATTTTTTGTTATGTTTAAAATTATTCCTGAATGTATCAAATTGTCAAGATCTGGACCTCTCTAAATTTGACTGGGTTTGTAGGTGAGGATCTAAAACTTTACAAAAATATCTGAGGATGTGGTATAGGCTTAGTACTGATTCTTCTGGTAGGTCTGGGAATTAATTTTTGGGCAGGTCCCACGCTAAGTGATGAATTCTATTTGATAGGTGAATTCTATTTGATGTCATTCCACCTTCTTTCTTCTGGGCTGCCCCTTGTCCTTATTCCCTTTGTCTGTTTTTTTTCCCAGCCACATGGGACTTTATTCTCAAGTGGTTGCCCATGCCCTGCCATATAGGAACCAGGAGTAATGGCTTCAGGTGTTTTGTCTGCCAGAGGATTTAAATTCAGTAGAGTCTCTCTCAACACTGAAAAGCTATAAGGTCTCCAATGGCAGGATCTTAGATAGTGAAGAGGATGTTTGATTCAGGAGAGTCCTGTGGGGTGACTCACAAATAATATTAAGAGGGCATCTGCCAACTCTAGGGCATCCTAACTTATTCTTGACTTGGTGGGTTCCGCATACTGTACCAGAATTTCCTAACTTGGACTTTTGAAATGAATTCTGAGCTCACTCACCTTTGTCCAAATGTAACATTTAATAGACATGTTAAATTCAAATGTGAAACAGATATATTTTTAATAAACTAGTAAGAAATACAAGAAATTTGGAAGTGAAACTTCCCTACTACTTATCTTCAAGTGACAGGTCCAGAGAGACTTTTGGTTGTAGCATGTAGAAAGTTCTAGAAATAAGTCAAATTTTTGAGGCTTGTTTTCTTCACTAAACCAAAGGCTCTCTAGTGTGGCATGTAATTAAAACTTCATGGTAAAATTTTTGTAAAGGGCTTGGTAATAAATCGATAGGCTTATTAGTGTAGATAGATTACTTTTTACATGATTGAAACACATTTTTCTTGAGAACTCTGATATTCTTTTTCAAGATGCAAAATCAATTGATATTTATTATAGTGAATGTACAAAATCTATATCAGTATGTGGGGGAAAATGAATTGAAGAAATTATGGTGCAATTCCTTCTCAAGAGTGTTTGGTAAAACTTGTAGAAATTGGCAGTGGATGAGAGGTTTTAGCTCTCATAATCACCTCAGTCCTTACTTGTGAGATTACACCATTCTCACAAAGTAATTCTCAAAATCAGGACTTTATTTTTCCTAAGCCTTTACAGAAGTGGCCAAGTGGTAGAGAAAAGGTCCATTTTCTTCAATTGCCTAGAGAGAACATGATCCATTTTCCTAAGCTGTTTTTTGTCTCCTCAATCCTTTGGTATACTTCTAAATGAGTGTTGTTTACCATTCTAATATTCATTTGGCAAGTATTTTCTAGCTTTCAGACGTGGACTGACATTAAAAGATGAATGTTTTATTCTTCTTTATCCCTTCACTCAACAAATCATTATTTAGGGGTGAGGAATATATACTTGAACTTTTGTTCAGCTATTAGAAGAGGGGCAATCTATATATTTTTTCAATCTATTTTCTAGGTAATTGAAAATAGGTTTAAATTGGCACATTTCAATTCTCATTAAAATATCATGTAGGCAAGGAACTTATATTATCTACTGTATCTCTAATTGACACAAAAAAGACTCTGTACACAAATTTATTCCTTAGATACTAAAATCTGTTAACTTTTTGTGGCCTCATTAAATAGTCCAGAGGAAATATTCCTGGGAGAAAATGGGGACGATAAAAAGAGGGTACAATATTTTGTATTTACCATGGGATTAAAGAAGCTATATTCAATTTTAAAAGTAGGATTTTATTGATCTTACACTAAATGTTCTAGTTTTAAATTTATCAAAAAAAAGTGCTATTTTAAAAATTAGATTTTAGAATATTTAGTTTAAAAAATGGGAATAATAGTCAATTGGTAGGTTCCTCTGGATAGCTGTCTTTTCCCTTTGTACTCTTCACTGGGCTTTGTGTGTTACTGAATCATAAGATTTTAGAACTGGGAAAGGGCCCAGATGAAAGACACATTAATTTAATAAGGAGGAAGTCAAGACTGATGGTGTTAAAATGTCATAGTGTTTACAGAGATTATTCAGGAATTGTGACTTGAAGCTTTTTAAAAAAAGTGTGAATGCAGAATGTTTGTTATTGGTTGAAAACTTAATTTTGGAATGCAGTCATTCTAGTAACTTCTTAATGAATTATTAGAGGGACAAATAAATGTCAACTTTCATTTACTTTTCTATTTTCTATATTTCTAGCTCTGTGCACTATATTTTGAAATGTTTATGTTTTTGAGTTGTGTCAGGCAATAAATCACACTAATATGTATAGGTAGTAGTATCTGTTGCTTTGTAATTGAAAAGTAAAATTGTTGACTTCTACTTACATCCTGTGTTAATTTGGGAAAATTAGACAATGCTATTGAAAAGGCTTGTACATGAACACAAACTACTAGATATTCTTGAAGTGAAAGAAGTACTGAATTTTGAGTGAAGTCTTCTTTTTTTGACAGACATAATATGGGTGACTTAGAAGGGCAGGGGGACCTGGGGACAAGACAGCAGACATGATGTGGTCCTGTGGCACCTTGTGTTTACCCCAGTGACCTCAACTCATCAGCGCTGAAGCTGTTTGACCTGCCTGCCTTTCCATCTGTGCTTGCCAGTGGTTATTGCAGCAAACAATAGCAAATCTTTCTTTCAAATAGGTAGAAATATAATATAAATTAAATTAAATAATAAACAGTTTGATAAATACTGAGTGTTGCAGTTAGCAAAGATTCCATGGCAGAAAATAAGTGGGTAGTATTACGTACCATAGTATGCGGTTGGGGCCTGCACCAAGGGAGCTATTCTGGAGAGGTGATAGCTGAAGCAGATTCAAAGGAATCAATAACATTTCTCCAAAAGAAAGAAGAAGGAAGTATTTCAGGCAGTTAAAAAAAAAGAGTACAAAGTTTTAGAAGCACAAGAGGGCACAGTATGTTCTAAAACAAGAAAGTATTTAGAAAGACTGGTGAAGGATTGTCAGGGTGTGGAAGTGCAGAGGGATTATGTGAATCAGATAGAAAAAGTCACTTCAAGAAGGGCAAAGCAGAATTCATACAATTCAGAAGGTTTGAGCACTTATAAATTTCTCCACTTTGAATACGTCATACAAAATAAAAATAATACTAACCTTTAATTAAAACATGTTTTATATATAAAACATATCTGTATGTATGGACACACACACACACATACATACATATCTATACTGAAATGGAAAGTTTCTTTCCAGACTTCATTGTAGAATTTTAGAGAAGTTACTAAAAGCTGAACTTGACTCATTTTCTGTCATACACTTGGTCTCCCAGTGAGTCAGACAATTCTATTGAAAAGGCTTATAAATAATAATACAGATTTTGGATTTTATCCTGAAGGAATTAGTGTGATATTGAAGGATTTTTCATAAGGGATTTTTGTGATCACTTTTCGTTTTTCCAAAGATTATCCTGTCGGCATTGTGGAGAATAGCCCAGAAAAGCTTGAGATGAGGTAAGGAGAGACTGGGAGGGAGGTAGCATTATACTTTCTCTGTGTTAAGTGAGGACATCACAGCCAGGAAACATCAGTGAAGGTGAAGATGAGAAAAGGCTCCTGAGAATCATGAGGCAGGGGTAGCAGAATGTACTGGCCAATGAAAGAGGCGGGAAAGAGAGAGGGAGAGGCCACAGGGAGGGCTCTTTACAGTGGGGAAGGAAGATGATGAATCAGAGAGGCTCGTGTAATGCCCTGGTGGACTTAAGCCATCAGCACTTGGATGGACTGGTCTGCTGAGGGAGATCTGGAAACATCAAGAACTGAAACAATGAAGCAGATGAATAACACATGAGTTAAAGGTGAAGAGGCGATTTCTCCCAGGTCCTGGCCGAGGCTTTGGGACATTGAGAAGAACTTGTCTGAGCAGATTTCTGTTTGTTTGTTGTCTTTGGGGACTGGTCCCTGATGTACACAGTGCCGCCCTGCATCCCCTGTGCCCTCACATCTCCTCCAAAGTGAGGCAGCTCTTTCTTCACCATCCTCCTTTCCCTACTTTCTCCTTGCTAAACCTCTGCTCTCGTTAGGATACACCTGCTGAGCACCGTAGTTTGGGATTCATGAAAACACACAAGTTGGCATTTCACTAACAATAAATCGGAAACTAGCAATTTGGGGATGCAAGAAGTGATTCCTGGGGATCAGTTGGTTCATCTAAAAAAAATAGATACGGTTATTTAAAAGGAGCCATTTGTGGAATTACATGTTGTTTAATATAAAATTGTATTTTTCAAACCTTCAACTATGGAGTTCAAGTGATTCTCTTGCTTCCCAAGTTGCTGGGACTTGGCACCCGCCACAACATCCAGCTACATTTTAGAGATGGGTCTCTCTCCTCTGGCTCAGGATGGTCTGGAACCTTTGAGCTCAGGCAATCCACCTGCCTCAGCCTCTCAATTGCTGGGATTACAGGCATGAGCCACCATGCCCAGCCTACTTTTTCTTATTGTAATGAAATTTTATAATTAAAATATAACATTTAAAAATACAAAAGGAATAAAGGAAAATGATTTTTAAAAAGTACACAGAATTATCTATTTTTTACATTAGCATATAATGTAAAAGAAACATGAGTTAAAGTACAGTTTTAAAAACTTATTCTCAGCTCCATGAGAAGATTGGTTCTCCTTTATTCGTTTTTTTTTTTTTTTTAAGAAACGGAATTCTTCAAATATTAGACCTGAAATCATAATAACATTCCTGTTAGTGGGAAGTCTTCCAACAAGCATTGACCAAGTGCTTCTTCTTGGCACTATGAGATGTGAGCACAAAATCATTGAAATAAGGGAGACTGAGCATGCCACACCCCTTAGCTCTGTCTGAGGAATGTGGTAAGAGTGCGGGGTGTCGTGACTTTGAAGCCTGACAAGTTTTTACCAGTTGTGTGACATTGGACCACATACTTAACCTCCATGTGCCTCAATTTATTATTGTAAAATTATGTTCACGGTAGTTGCTAAATTAGAGATAACAGCAGCTAATGATGTTAGTACACCATTTGGTGCATAGTGAACAATAAATACTATCTACTACATAGTTCAAAAATAAACTAAAATTACGAAACATTTTTTTCCACAAGTTGCTTTTCTCTTGGAATGGCACATATTTCTGGACCTGTTGTGGGACCATAAGAGAGGAATATAGCAACCTGGCTCGTGTGAAGTTGAGCTGCATAAATTGTGCATCAGTAGGAGTGTGTATTTTTATGATCTTTGAACCAACTGTGGTAAGCAAGCAAGGAAGACATGTTGATTTTCTTTCCTTTTCTTGGGCCAAATTATTCTATGTATGATTTTGTTTCACATGCATATTATGAAGAAATTATAATGAATCATATCCAAAGGGAGATTTCTTCTTTGATCTCTGAAATGCCAGATTAGTGTTCTTTGCTACTACAAGTATGTATTTGATAGGTACCTAGGTAAATCACTGTGTTATCAACCCCAAGTGCAATTATAGTTGGAGACCCAGTCAAGACTAGTTTCTGGTCCTAATTGGAAATGTGCTAGTAGGTAAAATTGATCAAGAAGTACGTGTATAACTTTCTTGAAAACCTCTTCAATTGTTTTTTTTTAAGAGTGTTGTGTATGTATTCCTGAGTGCGAGACAGAGAGAATATTCTAGAAAATAAAAATGAAAATAAATTAACTACAATGTATAGGGTACATTGAAATTCACAGAAGTATTTTGCCATCGTTTACAATATGATATGTTATTTTCTTGAAAAATTACATTTCAATTCTGGCTAGCTACAGAATCTAGCCTTTAATTATTATTTAACATTAAGTACCAACATGGCTTAAACATCATATAGGCATTGCTTTTAAGTTGGAATTTCAATTAAAAGTAAATCTAAAGGCAGTTGAGAATTTTAATGGATTTTTTATTTGTATTTGGATACCTTCTCCTAGTCTTCTGCTAAAGGACTTCAAAAAATTTCTGTACCCTGGAGCCTTCACAGTGAATTCAAGATATTAATTTACAGCTATTTTGGTTTCCTTGCTTTTACATTACTTTAAGTCAAATTTCAAAATTCTCGAGTACATACCAAAGCAAAGCTTATAAAATTCATCCTGGTATCAACTCACAAAATTAAGACTATCTTCATAATTCCTTTATTGATGGATGGTTTGGTATCCTGTATTCTCGGGATCTGTAGTTCACACAGATGAACCCTGGGAAGAGTGCCTCTTCATTATTCATACTCTTTTCCACCCTTCTCTGGATGGGGCTGCTTTAACTTGGTTCCCATACAGGGGATGTTAACCCTGCCATACTTCTCTTCACAACTTGCTCTTAGGAAGAGGTTTAAATGTTATAACCACCCTATTTTTATTTATACAAGTGACAAATGAAACTTAAAGGTATTGGCTCCTTAAAAAGATCTTTTTTTGTTTGTTTGTTTAAAGCAGACAGATTTGTACCAGAGAAATATATTGCTAGTGGCAGTATTTCAAGAATCTGTTAAAATAGCTAGGAATTTGTTTGTAGTAGAGTCAGCACATGTACAGTCCAAAATCATAACATAGAAATGAATTTCTACTTTCTCTGAATGTAGAGTTAGGGCACATAGTTTTTTGTTTTTGTTTTTGTTTTTTTTTTTTTACATTTTTTAAAAGCCATTCACTAACAGCTAACAGATGGACTCATTTTCTAACTGCTTAAAATGTGACATCCAGCAGTTAGAAAGGTGATTATAATTTATCCATGATACTAAGGAGCGTTTCTGCATCATCTTGTTAGTAATCAAGGAGCACACAGACCTAAAAATTAACAAAGGGAGAGGAAAAACAGATTGCTATTTGGCTATACTATGCAATATGGAAGACCTCCACTTAGGATAGAGTATTTAATTCTTTGATCAATACAAAAAACCTTAAAATATAAAAATCTAAAATTACTCATACAAAGATAATTAATATTTTGTACTGCCTACTTTAACTTCATATTGTTTAATGAAGTTGAGATCATATTTGATTTTGAATGTTGCTTTTTAAACATGCAGTTATTTTCCATATTAAAAATATTTAAGCATTATGGTGGTTATGTAATATTTTATCATTTCCTTATAATTTACTTACACATTATAGTATTATCTATTAAGTTACTTCTAATAAGATAAACATTTTTCTTAGTAAACATCTGTTTTTACTTTTAACAATTTTGACATTGACCATTGTAATCATTTAGGATTATTTTGTGTACAAGGTGTCAAATAAAGTTCTAAAGTAATTTTTTTGGAAATAGTTGATTATTTCAATATTCATTGTTAAATAACAATTTTCTTCTCCACTGATTGATGAGAATCCTTTATCATACACAAAATAAATCAATCTTTTGATGTTATTTCTGGATATTTTGTTCTTTTGGTGAGGTTAACTATTCTTCATAACAGTTTTTAAATAATATAATTAAATATAGTTTATAGCTCAAAGAACCAGTCTCTCCACAAAACTTTTTCTCTTCTAAGTTTTCATAACTATTTTTCCTGATTATTTTTCCAGATATTTTTCTGAGTTCTAAGTACATGAGATTTTCATTATAATTGGCTTAATTTATAAATTAATTTTGTAAAATTAAATACCTTATATTACTGTGATTTTTCATCCAGAGTTATTTATCTAGCTTTTCCTTTATTATAAAGCAAAATAATTTTCATTAATATACTATATAAGAAACATCTCTAAAATATTCATAAATATTATTATATGTTCAAAATAAATGATTTATTATTAATTGGAAATTATGTTTTCTACTGCATCTTTTAATTGATCATTGCCCATGTATTGTTTCATTATTTCTGTATCTTAATTGCCCCATTTTTATCATCATTATTAATATTTTACTTTGTGAAATTTATAAATTTTTATCATAGATATGTATGTATAGGAGAAAATAGTACATATAGGATTTAGTACTATCCATTGTTTCAGTCATCCACTTGGTATCTGAGAACATGCCTGCCACACATAAGGGGGAATTATTATAATCTAGGATTTTAAATTAGGACATAATTCTAAGGGTAAATCAGGAAAACATTTAAAAATATTTTGACTAACATTTATTTTATATTTTTTATAAATATAAGTGGTATAGATATAAGAAGATTGATGAATTGAGTAAGAAGCTGAGGATTCCAACATTAGAGACAGCATTCAAATGATATAAGAAAGTAGACTTTAAAATTAGCCTTTATGATTAATAGTTTGGGGTTTATCTATATATTAATGTATTTTAGGGACAAAAGAAGCATTGCTTTATTCATTAAGTATACAAAAATCCTCTTCTAATCATATAATTTTATTCAGACTGTGTTTACTGAACAGCGATGTTATATACCTGCTGAAAAACAGTCACAGCCACCAACCAAAAATGTGTATAAACAGACTTTAGGGGTCATGTCCAAGTGTGCAGCCTCCAGGGACCAGTTAGTTTTTTTTTTTTTTTTTTTTTTTTTTAATTAATTCACACAAAACACACATTTAGAAAAGGTAAAAACTGGAAATCATGGGGAAGTGCCAAAAGAAGAGTGGGTTTTTTTTTTTTTCTTCTTCCTCCTCAATGGCTCCAGCAGAGTTATTTTTGCCCCCTGAATAACAGGAAGGAAAAATGAGTGCTGATTATTCATCACTACTCCTATTTTTATTTCAGTTGACCCGGTTTAGAAATAGAAATAAAAATCATTTCTGGTTTATTTTTATAGGCCATACTTCAGTTTTCACGTCGGTTTTAAGTTAGTGAGTAGTTAACAATTTTTTGAATACATTGCAGTTGTATGTACTGATATCACTATGATGTTATTACACTGAATTTGAAAATATATCCCCTAATTTAATGCCATCCCTCAATATATGTGGTTTCATGAGCAATATTATATCAAATGGTGATGGAAAATAATGATGTCAGGAGAGTTATTCAGTCGTATATTAACCTTGCCTCTGCTACCTGCCATGGATAAAGAAAATGCTGATGAGAATCATTCAATAATTTGCTTTCTCTAAGTATCATTTATGTATGGTTTTAACAGTAATCATTTGTTTTAAATTGGCTGAATTCATAAGCTTGTTTCTTTAATGGTACTAATTTATAAATGCCAAGTTGTACAAAATAGGTTTGTATTAACAATTAATGCTAGCAACATATGGTGCATAATTTAAATCATGATCAGATAGGGTTGTTCTGCACAAACTGCAGGAAGAGTATACTTTTGTGTGTTATAAAATGTAGTTCTTTTTTTGGGTTCATCTTCACAATTTTTGTTCAAAAAATAGGGCAGCAAAAGTTGACCTAGGCTATTTTGGGAATCAATAAGAACTGGCTCAGAGCTACCAGGCTAAAATTCTATTTGAAAATAACTCCATGAAAGTACGGCTTGAGTGCTTTGGGTATCTAGCAAACCTCTTAGCTAAATGCCATCATTTTAATGTTTTAATAATGTATGTTTGCTGATGATGGGATGACGATGATAGGTACTGTTTCCATTTATCTGGTTATATTTGTGAAATTAATGATTTATTTCCTTTCATAGCCATTATTAGGAGGCATCTGAGAGACGTAAGAGCTCAGAGGGCATGGTAGAGCTTTTTCCTATACTGGAAATGGCTCTACATGGATTGCTTTAAAATTCAATCACCAATCACTGACCTTGAATTGACCTCTGACTGCCTCTTCTGTCCTGCACTCCTCCATCAGTTGCAGAGAGAATTTGGATCTTTCCCATTAAGCCCCTGCATTTTTAGAATTACCTGTTCTAACCTGAGCATTTTTTTATCTTTGATGGATCTCCTGACTTTCTTTCTGTTACCTCCTTCAGATAAATCTTCTTTATAGAGGTTTATTAGTTGACTTTCTATGAAAAGCAATAATCCATTTGTGGAACAGTGGAACAGACTAATTCAAGTGTGATAGATTCCATGAGAACTGGGGTCGACTCAGATCAGAACGCAACAGAAGGAACTTCTGGCGCTAACAAATAACTGTGGTCCTCATTTGTCTGAACTTTACTGGCTCAGATTGCCTTCATTAGTAAAACAATGCATTCATCCCCTAAGCATTTTCATTTATAGTTAGAACTATCAGTTGTTTTCATTTTTAAAATTTGGCATGAAGTCTGGCAGAAGCTGATTCCAGCCTCCACACTCTCCCCTTCCCTCCCTCCCTTCCTCTCTCTTCCTTTTCTTTAGTGGTGAAACCACTAAAAAGTCTAACAATAACAAAAAGTAGTCATGGATGAGACCAGAGAGGGAGGTGTGATGGTTAAAAGAGAAAAGCTGGGAAGCATTCCTTAATTTATGGTGGCCCTTTTCTCACTGAATCCCATTGGTAGAGACTGAGAGCCAGCCCATCGCTCTTCTCTTGAACTGTTTCAGCCACACAAGCAGGAAAACAGAACTGGTATCACTATAGCAGGAGGGACCAGGAGAACAAGTAAAACTTACCAAAACGTAGTAGGCTCTTTAATGTGATAGCAAATGGTACTTCTTTGTTATACTCTATATAGTAGCTTTTATAATATGGCTTTCTATATGCAGAATATAATCATGTTTTAGTACAAAAAGGTGAATATTAGGAATTTTAAAATTCAAAACGTTCCCATACAGATACCATACATGCAATAGATCAATGTACTTTTAATTTAAAAAATATATTGTACTTTTACATTATTTAGCAGGATGCTATATTCTAAATATAGGAGCAACATCAAAAAATCTTGAGAGTAATCATGTTAGATTTATATTTATGCTTATTTTTCCACATGTATAATTTATTATATCTAAATAGACACAGATTCAAGAGCTGATTATTGGATAACTCCTTAACCATAGAAGTCACATTGCTGGACAAAGGATTAGAAGGATTAGGGGAATTTTTTTTTTAATTTTTTTCTGCTTTTGTTTTTAGCCAGAGGAAAATAACATTGAAGAGAAAACAAGTATTTTACATAATGTTTTAAGAAATGAATCAGGCCAAGTGCCGTAGCGCACACCTGTAATCCCAGCACTCTGGGAGTCTGTGTGGGGTGGATTCGGGAAGAAGTTTTTTAGTTGTTTTTTTTTTTTTTTTGAGACAGAGTCTCACTATATCACACTGGGTAGAGTGCTATGGCATCACAGCTCACAGCAACCTCAAACTCTTGGGCTTTAGTGATTTTCTTGCTTCAGACTCCCAATTAGCTAGGACTACAGGTGCCCACCAGAATCTCTGGTTACTTTTGTTGTTGTTGTGCAGTTGTCATCGTTGTTTAGCAGGCCCAGGACAGGTTCAAACCCGCCTGCCTAGCTGTATGTGGCTGGCGCCATAATCACTGAGCTATGGGCGCCGAGCCAATACGTTATGATTTTGGAAACATCTCAAATGGGCTCAACATAACTTGGTGACATGATCAATGAGCAGTTTCAGTGTACTTCATTCAACTTTTTATTGAATCAAATCTGTCTTTCAGCTAGGAGTTAGAGTTTTTTCCCTTTACATTTGTTAGGTGATAGTTTGTGATCACCACCATCCTAAAGAAGCTCAGCAGATATTTGGTTATAGTTAAGGCTGTAAAAGCTGAAAGGATTATTCTTTTGTGATAATGCATTTTCCATCTTTATGTGTGTGTGTGTATGTGTGTGTGAATGTACAAATGGTAAAAGCCAAAGGGTCAAGAATGATATGTTTCATACAGTTTTTTAAATCATGAACTTTCTCTTTCCCCAAATAGATGTGATTTTTGTTTTCGAAGTAACACCGTTTGTTAGTTATTTAATGATTTTTAAATGCCTAGCAACAATTCATCCAATTTGTCCCCAATTGGCCTGTACCACTTAGTACTTAAATATTAATAGGAGTTGGTAGATCATTGCTCAGTTTTTCCCCATCTAAAAGGCTCCTTTTGAAGATTTTAATGGCTGGTTCGGCTCAGGTCAGGAACACTGGGCCATGGGCCCCGGCCAGTGACACTGCGCTGCGGCTCAGCCCCGTAACACGGGGCCGTGGGCTCAGGTCAGTAACACTGCGCTGCAGGCCCCCGGTCGGTGACACTGCACCCTGTTCTGTGACGCTCATTCTAGGTCTTACAGGGGCTCATCCAGCTGGTCTGGTCGTCTTATCTGCGCATGCTTACACATAATTGAGCCTTACTAGGTTTCTGTCAAAGGTCACATTATCTCACAAATGTTCAGAAGTTTTTTGCCTAACAGGTGTAGAATTATCCCTTGGTTAATGAAATTCCTTTCTATCCTTGATTTTAAGATGTGGTAAACTTTATATATTCAAAGGGTCAGTTTTTAACTTATGAAACAAATCTTGGGATCTAAATATTTATTAAAATTAAAGATCTCTGTCTCTCCTTATCTTTCTTATCCTCTGCTGTTCTGAATGAACTTTGTAGTAAAAAATACATAAATAAATATATTACATGTAGTATATAGAACTATTGCAATGATATTATGGAAAAATTATTTTAATAACCAGTTATCTTGAAATTCCTTATGATTTCCTTGCAATTATAAAGTGTTTACCTAGACATATACTAG
The DNA here is from genome assembly GCA_963574355.1 of Loris lydekkerianus. Taxonomy (NCBI): domain Eukaryota; kingdom Metazoa; phylum Chordata; class Mammalia; order Primates; family Lorisidae; genus Loris; species Loris lydekkerianus. Next base: position 29,993 of record CAUYPK010092287.1, on the reverse strand, counting down.
GAAGGTAGGTCATTTATCCAGAATTATAATGTGTTTAATTTGTATTTAATAATATGAGGAATTAATTTTCTATATTCAGTGCACCCCAAGTGCTGTTGAAATTTAACAGTAGAAGGTTTAGAATCAAATATGTGAATGGAAATTATTTTAATTACTCATAAATTTCTTTTTATTTGTAATCTCCACATGCCATTTGGCTATATGAAAGTGATTTCAATAAATCATTTTTATTGTTAAAATCAAATGTTCTAAAGAATTTTATTTATTTAAAAATAAAACGTCTCAGTTTTCCAATTATATTATAGCATCTGTGGTTACATCCCAGGATTACTATGCACTTCTAGGGAATTTTAGAACTAATATGTTTCACTAAATGCTTAACAACAAAGTAACAAGATAAATACAGGGTGGCAGTTTTGTTTGCATTAAAAATGTTCTTCATTGGTGGTTGAATGGGGTAATGCTAAATACAAGACATAATGTACATTTCTCCTCCAATGCAGGATTTTGTTCTGTGTGTATTGTTTTTCTTTATTGTTTGTTTATATTTCTGTCTTCTCTACAAGGTATTGGATTCTTAAAGGCAGAAAATATTAATCTTTTTTTCTTAACATCTACACAAAACATGTGCTCAGAAAATTCTTACTGGAATGATTCAGAATTCATAATATGGGAAAATATTTGTTTCATATTATTTTATGATGACACTTAGTTTGACTATATTTCAATATAAATGGAATTTTAACTAATTTATAACAATATTATAAAGTTTGAGCCAATCAGTGTAATCTCAGATTTTAAAATACTGTTCTGTATACCATGGGGTCAAGGGATGAAAATGACATTGTTTCTGCATCGCTCAAACTATCACTGTGTGGCGGGGAGGCTGTAGGCAGGGACACTAAATCAGTAGAGAATCTCTTAGTAGTTGTCTAGATGGGTAGCAATAAAGATCGGAATAGTATGGGGAAACTGGAAATTTAAAGGTAATACATTAAAGGAAGAGAAGAAAAACACAAACGAATTTTGCAGCTGATTTAATGTTGAATATAAAGAGAAGGGAGGAGTCAAGAATTAAGGATTTCTAACTCTGGATAATAGAGAATTTTAATGTCCTCTTCAGGGAAAGGAGATACTGGTTATATGAGTAGCTGATTCATTAATTAAATAAATTTAAGTTTGAGGCAACAATGGGAGAAAATTTACAGGTACAGGGGAATGCAAGAGCATTCATAACTCCAGAGACAATTTTAATTTTGATCCAGTCCATACAAAAAATAAAGTATGTAAGCAAAATGTGTATTTCCCGATGTTCTGAATTTTTTTACAAAAGGAATAGAGTCTCGTTCCCAAGGGAAGTTTCTTAGAATAATATTTTAACTAATACTGAATAATATGACCTGGAACTTGTGGCTAATACTGGGAATATCCTACAGTTGAATTTAAATTGTTAGACAAGATTATTTTGTGTGCTTTGTTCTACTTTAAACTTAAAAAAAAAAAAAATAAGGAAGTTTCTTATATACAAAAAAAGATCGGAGTATCAGATTTGAGTCATGAAATGTTATAGCTAAGCAAGAACTAGTACCAATCTTAATTTGGTAGCTGAATGAAGTAGCTGCTAGGAAAATAATGTAATATATCCAATGCCCCAGAGATGATAACAAAGTGAACACCAGAATCATCATCTCATTTCTCAATTCGTTTTTTCCTAATTTCTCACATATAATTGAAGATATAGAAACATATACATGTAATATTTTTGGTTAAAAGTACAGTAAGACAAGATGCCACAGAACCAGTTCACTGATTTTAGATGCAAAAGAAAGAAAAAGAGTACTAGAAACAGTAGATAATATTTGTAAAAATCAAGAAATTCTAATTTTTTAATTTTTTCAGGTTTTGGCAGTCTTTATTTTAAGTAGTCAAACTTCTATTGTGCGATATGTGTTCTGCATAAAGTATTTCAGTGTTTCCTGTAATTGACATGCTCTCATGAAATCTAAATTTTCTCATACATTTTTTTTGTAACAAGTGCTGTTGATAGAAACCAGCATAATAAAATCACAGCAAAACCTTTATCATATAATAATTGTAAGAATCTTTAGGGAATCATGATAAATTGTTGGGTCTTTTAGGAATTTTATCTTCAGCTTAAATTATTAATCAAAAAACTATGACAGAATTAATCTTAAATAAGGAATTTGAATAAAATAATTTGTTTCATTTACATAGTCAACAGAGGATAAGTGGATTTTCCTCTATGTGAGAAGTATTTTGTATTTAATAGCTCTTCTCAATAGTCCAAGTAGATCTTAAGCGGGATTGTGTTCTTACGCCAGGTATATGAAGTTATGTGTTTCTTCACAGAGTATTTTATTTACTGATTTTTCTGCCAGTAACATGACCCACTACAGATTATTAAATTCTTCATGGGGTTATTAGGCCATTTTTTCAAAAAGGGAAAATATATTGTAGTTGTGGTTCTCCGTTTTCATCCACAGAATACTTCTTTTCAGTAGTCGTAGTTGACAGATTTCTCATGTATTAATAATGATAGCATTTGGTTATTCTTTAATTAAGGACCACTGTTTTCTTACCTGTATTGAGTGAAGAGAAAAAAGGAGAAAGAGAAATGGAAATTAAAATAATGACTTGGTACTGTGAAATGTGCCTTTTTTTTTTCTTTTTTTACTTAATGAGTGCTTGATCCACTTTGAAGCATTTATCAGCTCCCTTTTACTAGATTAAGGGGTTTTAGGTGCAAGGAATTAACTTTTTTTAATATTCAAAAGGTCTCTCAATCGAATTCCATTACATGGAAAGAAAATAGTATTATACATAAGAAGTTGTGACTGTTGTGACATTTGAGAAATATTTTTTCTCAATTTTAAATTCCTTAATTTTTTGACTTAAATTTTTGGAGATGCTTGTAAAGGGATAGGAGTTTTGGCAAGTGAAATGTGTATGCATGCACACATGTGCATATATGTATACGTACATATACACATCTATGTGTGTTTAATATATATTTATTTAAAATAAATATAGTTATTTGCCAAAACACAATATATTCTGACTTCTTCTTTATGTTTGTTTGTTTTTTTAATTTCAAGAGTTTATAGGGTGCAATGTTTTTTAGTACATGGATAAATCATACAGAAGTCAGGGCTTTCCAAGTACCCATCATTAGAATAATACATGTACAATACTCAGCAGGTATATTTTTTTCCTCACCCCTACTCCCATCCTCCCCACTTCTTAGTTTCTGATGTCTATTACTGCTGTTTATGACCATATATATCTTTCATTTAGCTCCAGCTTATAATACAATCTGCTTAAAATCTACATGGAATATTAAAAAGCACTATTAAACACCAAATACTTTTCACATAGAGGAAAATCCACTTATCCTCTGATGATTATGTATATCATACAAATTATATTATTCAAATTACTTGTCTTAGGTTAATCTTGTCATATTTTGTTGATTATAATAATAATTTAAGCTGAAGACAAAATTCCTAAAAAAACCCATGTAGGATATTGGTTTCCAGTTCCAAGTTCCTATAAAAGACATTATTTCATTAATTTTTATAATTGAGCAGTACTCCATGGTATATGCACATATGTACCACATTTTATTTGTTTGCTGATTAGTTGATGGACATTTTAAGTTGATTTAAGTAGTTTCATTAGAAATTAAATTAAAACAGATACTGGAATAATGATACTTAGATTTGTCTGCTAGAATCATCCAATAGATAAACAGAATGTTGATGAATATAATGAAAGTTTATTGGAAAAGCAAAGTTTGAGACGTTTATAAATAAAGAGACAGAAAGCTGGTGCTCCATGTTAAAACAACTGTGTCAAAGACAGCTTTCCCAAGAGCGATTGCAGGAAAAGCCAGACAGAACCCAAGTTAGAAGCCATGTTCTTTTTATAACCCAGTATCAAAAGTGATAGTGATATCACATCAGCTCTCCAGTTTCCTCTTTTTAGAAGTGAGTGACTAAGCTGAGCTCATACTCACATGAATGACAATTAAGCTTCACATCTTGAGGGAAGAAGTATCAAAGAATTGGACAACATATCTTTAAACCACCAGTGGGTTTGAGGGTATACTTTTCCCTCCTGCTACTTGGATATCCTTTCACTACTATAATTCCTTTATATCTTGAGTCTTACTTTTTGAAAATCTTCAGGTAAAGAGCTAAGAATATAAGGAATGATAATAGTGATGATGATTAGGTATATTTATATATGCAGATATTTACTAAAAGCTTACTATATGCCGGTCACTGATATAGATACTTTATATTCTTTATGATAATCTTCATAACAATCCTATAAATCAGATGTTGCTATTCCTGTTTTAGATGAAGAAAATCGAACTCTAAAGTTAAATTACTTGTCTAAGATTGAATTATAAGTGACAGCTTTAAAATCTAAATTCATGCTGTATATCTTAAAAATATGTCAATATATGTATAGGAAAATGTATATAGATAGCTGGATTTTTTTTTTTTTTTTGAGACACAGTCTCATTATGCTGCCCTCCGTGGAGTGATATGGCATCACAGCTCACAGCAACCTCAAACTCTAGTGCTAGGCTTAAGCAATTCTGTTGCCTTAGCCTCCCAAGTTGCAGGACTACAGGTGCCTGTCACAACGCCCAGCAATTTTTTTGTTGTAGTTGTCATTGTTGTTTAGCTGGCCCAGGCCAGTTTTGAACCTGCCAGCCTCGGTGTATGTGGCTGGCGCCATAACCACTGTCCTATGGGTTCCAAACCCATAGCTTGATTTTTTTAAGCATAAAGTTTATATACAATTTCAAACTCATAATTCTTTTTTAAATTTTTGTAAATTTAAAAATATTTAATTGTCAGAAAAAGGATGACTGTGTTCAAGGTATATACAGTGTGATGATTTGATGTATGAATATATCATGTAATGATTATCACACCAAATTATAGTTGACCCTTGAACAATCAAGGTTTTAACTTCATGGGTCTACTTTGTTGTATTTCCAATCAAGTCCGCTTTGAAATATAGTATTTGCAGAATGTGAAACCCAAGTATTATTACACAGGTTCTGTAGGGGTGACTATAGGACTTGAGAGTAATAAATTTTGGTATGGGGAGAAGGTCTGGGACCATTCCCTCACATCCAAGTATAATGAGGGATGACTGTAATTAATACATGTATCCACACCTATGCTATGTATTAAATTCCAAGAATTTGTTCCTGTAATAACTGAAAGTTTATACCATTTTATTAAAATCTCCTCATTTTCCCCATGCCTCAGCCTCTGTCTGTTCAACTTTTTATAAGTCCACACGTAAGTCAGATTTCAGTATTTGTCTTTCTGTGTCTGCCTTAGCATAATGTCCTCTAGGATCATCCATATTGTTGTAAATGAAAATATTTTATTTGTATTTTATGACTGAATATATATTCCACTCATTGTGTGTGTGTGTGTGTGTATACATACATATACACAAATACACACACAAAGTTCCATCAATGAAACTTTGATCGTTCCCACATATCGGCTATTATTGATAATGCTGCAATGAACATACCATATATACTCGAGTATAAGCCGAGTTTTTTCGGCACAAAATTTGTGCCGAAAAACGTGCTGAAAAAAACTTGGCTTATACTCGAGTATATACGGTAGTTGCTTAGATGTCCCTTCAAGGGGCTGATTTCTTCTCCTTTGAATATATACCCAGAAGTGGGATTGCTATAGTATATGGTAGTGAGACCTTCATACTGTTTTCAATAATAGCTATAACAATTTACATTCCCATCCACAGTGTAGAAGGATTCCATTTTCTTCATGCCATCTCAAAACTTATTATCTCTTATTATTTTAATAGCCTTTCTAATAGGTGAGAAGTGACATTTCATTATGGTTTGGATTTGCATTTTTCTCACCATTGGTTGTGTTAAGTGCATCATTACATATACCTATTAACCATTTGTATTTCTTCTTTACAAGAATGTCTGTTCCGATCCTTTGACCATTTTTTAATTGGGTTATATGGGGAGGTTGTTTGACTTTGTTTTTACTTTTGTATTTGAATTATGTGAGTTATTTATATATTTTTCATATTAAAAATCTATGCTTTGAAAATAAGCTTAAAATTCTTGAAGAATACATGTTTTATTAAATATTAACTGTTTTTTCCACTTACCCTTTAACTATGGTCCAATTAAGATACTTTCAGCATACTGCAGGTTCTGGTTAATATCTTTCCTTTCTTGATACTTTGTTAACTGGAATTCTTTCATGTCAGGTCAGTTTCTTCATCTGCAATGGTCTTAATTTGGAGGAAAAGTTTACCTGCCTTGAGTGTGTATAATATCTGGAAACTTGGCTAACTTTTAGTTGTAATATAAGATTTCAGCCTTATATATTTAAGAATAATATATTTCTGGGAAATTCAGTCCCTCTTCCCCCGGAAACATGCAGAAACCCACAGACTTCACTGGGCTCTTTCTCCATGTCTCCCATTGTAAATTGAGAGCCATCTGTATTTTCAGTGATAACAAAGAACAGATTTGAGTTCCAAGTGGAGACATTTTAATATAGATAGCTTCATGGGTAATAGGTGCTTTTCCAGAATTGTTAATTTACGTGGGAAGATAATACAGTAATGGTTATATTTGGAGTCATATCCCTTGGCTCTGTCTTTAAAAACTCCCTTGATATCTGTGTTACTCTGTTTTATTCTCTGAAAAATGGAAATAATGAGAGTTCAACTAGATTGCTGCAAGGTTGAAATTATAAATTATATACATTAGAACATAATCTGGTGAATGGCACTCATCTAATATAAAAGCATTAGCTTCCACTAGGAATTTAGGAATATTAAACTAACAGTTGTATACGTGAAAATCTGGAATAGTAGTAACTTTGTGAAGTGTTAGAAAGCCGATTCATCATATAGTATTGTGGCACGTGGTGCTTAACAAGAGTGCAGGAGAATGGAAATAAATGGACATGAATGGTGGGTAGTACAAAAAAACCACCAAAAACGTTGGTTAGAGTGAATGGAAGAGACGAGAGGTGTCACAAGAGATATCATCTCTGAGCATGAATAACAGAAAATATGTTTATAGCCCTGGTTTGAGCAGAGTTGAATTCATGTTGAATTTCAGACATTTGATGCTGAGTAGAGTGCCAGTCTGGTGCTGGCCTCACACACAGGAGTCACTCCATGAATGTCTGAAGGTGTTGGCAAGGCTATTTTTACTTTTATTGAAATAAAGATTATTCTAAGACTCACATATTATGTATATCCTATTGAGGAATTTTATTACAAAAGAAAAATGAGAGAAATGTATTTAAACTTTGATTTTTATGATCTTAAATGCTGAAGTCTTGTTAAGATTCAAGTGACTATCTCCTACTCCTTTATTATGGGCTTAGATGTGATTTTGTTGTAATTAATCTGAAATTTATTTATCAGATCATAACTGTGTACATTACTGCATTTATGGGGTACAATGTGCTGTTTTTATATACAATTTGGAATGTTTACATCAAACCGGTTAAAATAGCATTCACCTCACTTATTTAATTGTTGTGTTTAGACATTTATACTCTACTCTTAATATATTTGACATGTACCCTTGCAATATGCACAGAAGGTGAGGTCCTACCAATTATCCTCCCTCCACCTGTCCACCCTCTTCCCCTCCCCTCGTCCTCGTCTTCTCTCCTTCTTTCCAGGCTATAATTATGTTTTATCTTTCATATGAAAGTGTGGGTGATTATATATTGATTTCATAATAGACTTTTATCTAAAGAAATATTGACTGTTACATCTCAGTATATTTTTGTTTTAGCCATAACATAGCACATTGGTAAAGGAAAACATCACTTTTTAGCAGGAACATATTCTCAATAATTCTGTAATTACCCCCAATTAGATGAGAACTTTGAAATCAGATCTATTTGCAGGTACAATTGTTTGTATTTTGTAAGTATTTCATTAAGACATTCTTTAAGAGTGTCCGTGGTGAACTGTGTGAAACAAAACCCATAGTTGATATATCCAAAGATAGACTTCCTTAAGGTCTGGTGTGCATTTCTTTGCTAACCATTAATGTATGACAGTTGGCTCTTCGTCACAAAGTGTCATATAGATTCAGATAACCTGAATAAGGTAATGGAAAAGTCCTCTGCCTTTTCTTTGCTGTCAAATTGAAAATCCTAAAATGTTTGAAATACATGACCTTAATGCCAAAATAGCCTCAGGTTCTCTGAAATAGGATAGCGTTAAGTCATGTCCTATGTATTCAAAGTAACCTAAAAGGCAGGGTCATCCCAAACGGGTGGAGAGTGGATCCTCACTTGACTCAGGATTATACTTAGCTTTAAGGCTAATGGCTTATGACTGTGTCTAGTTGAGGAGTCATGTGGGGTAATACAATTCACAGCCTAACTGCTAAGGAAGAAAGGATCTTATTTTCAGCCAGAAAATAAATGCACCTATGCTAGAAAAGAAGCTGAAAGTTGCATGTAGGGTTAGCAGAAGTAGCTACCAATCCACCTGTGGTATGAAGAATTTTCAGCTGTTCCCTTAGATTCTCCCTTCTGATGCACATGACTTATATAATTCTTCACCTTTGAGTGCAAACTGAACTTGTGCATGAGTTATCACTGCTTCAAAAGGAATTTTGAAGATAGAATACATTTCTAAGTAAGTTGTGCAAAGGGAATTTTGCAGATAGAGTACTTTTCTAAGTTGATCAGCAGTTATGCAGAGCTAATCAGGTAAACCATTAAAAGATAAGAAACAGGAGTCATGGGTGGCGCCTGTGGCTCAGTGAGTAGGGTGCCGGCCCCATATGCCAAGGGTGGCGAGTTCAAACCCAGCCCCGGCCAAACTGCAACAAAAAAATAGCTGGGCGTTGTGGGCAGGCGCCTGTAGTCCCAGCTACTCGGGAAGCTGAGGCAAGAGAATTGCCTAAGCCCAAGAGTTGGAGGTTGCTGTGAGCTGCGATGCCATGGCACTCTACCAAAGGGCCATAAAGTGAGACTGTCTCTATAAAGAAAAAAGAAAAAAAAAGAAAAGAAAGAAACAGGAGTCATGAGCCTGAAACTGTTCATAAGATGGCCTTAGGAAAACAAACTGCCACATTGGAGAAAACTACTTCGCCGGGAATCACAGGAAGCTCCTAATAGCTAAGGACCTCAATCCATGGCCACGGAAACAGAAGTCTGCCAAAACCTGAATGAGCTTGAAAGAGGATGCCAAGCTATAAAATGAGAACCTAGTCTGGTCAACATTTTCATTGCAACCTCTGAGACTCTGAGCAGAGAACCTTGTTAGGCCCATCCTGGACTTCTGACTTCCAGGAATTATGAGCTGAAAGACTGTTGTTATTTTAAGTCACTAAATTTCTGATTTTTTTTTATACAGCAGTAGAAACTGATACACAACCGATACATCTATTCTTTTTGTGCCTAGTAACTTATTAAATATTGGGCATAAAAAAAAGAGATGTAATTGGGGCAAAAATACTTCTGGGGAATAATGTAAAACTTCCCAGGGTTTAAGTTTAGCCACATTCTGGTATATCCACTAAAGTCTGTGGCAGTAGTCTGTGGTTTATATAGTGGTGGAAAGCAAATTATCAGGATGTTCTTTAACGATGGGCGTATCATCCTTGTGGAGCTGATGCAGCGACCACAACTTAAGAGGCAAAGAGAGGAAAGCTTCATTCCACCCGTCCTTGAGTCTGACGGGCCCAGTCTGTACTCACCCTATCCTATCCCACCACCACCACCAGCAGCAGCAAAGTTTATGCACCTATGAGAAATCCTTACTGTGTCAAATGGAAAGAAATGTTCTTTTATGCACCTTATGTTGAACTTAGAAGGGTCTGTGAGTTCCCTACTGACATGGGAAAAGAGAACATCGGGGTTGAAGAAGCACGGTGAGGCCATCGAACTGAGGGAAAGGCCGAGCAGTGGGCAGAAACAGGGAGGCCGCCGCCCTGGGGCTGGTGGTCTGTGGTGGGTTTCTAGCCCTTGTCTAGGGAAACCTGCAGCGGAGAGCAGTCAGCAATGAGCAGTAGGGTCAGGGGGCATTTTTGGCAGAGCAACTAGAAATTCATTGGAGCTGATGACAGTCATAAAACAACAGCCTCAGCACCAGCCAGAGCCCAGCAAGAGAAGCATCCTGATTGGATCCCTGGAAGCACGTATGGAGAGCACCTAATAGGAAGGGCCATGGAAGGGGATCAGCAGCGTGGCAGAGGAAGAAGCTCCAGTTAGATCATTTCGCCAATGAATACTCTCAAAGTACCAAATTTGGGTTTGGCTTTTTTTTTTTTTTTCTTTCAGTGTTTGGCCTGGGCTGGGTTTGAACCTGCCACCTCTGGCATATGGGGCCGGCGCCCTACTCCATTGAGACACAGGAGCTGCCCCTTGGTTTAGCTTTTTAAGGTGACATTTGTTACCTGCTGTCTTTGCAGTGTGGAAGCACTAGGATCTGCTAGTTCAAAAATAACTTTTAAGGGAAGCTTATCCATACAGTTCTTGTCTTGTCGTGGCAAAGATAATTTAAGTCACAGAAAAAGAACTTTGCAACTCTCTGGAAGCCACAGAAATCATTAAACTATTCTTGTTTCTCCTCAGATTACCCAAGGTCAAGATGCTATCATATTCTTAACCTTTTTTCACAAACTACATTAGAGTCAGCACACGTCTGAACTACTCAAAAATTGCTTTATTCACTTTATGTTATTTCATAGCTTTCTGAATTGTTTAGCATTCTATTGCTTTTCTACTTTCCATTTAATTTAGGAACCGTGATTGCCATCTTCTTCATGACTTCTGCCTGCCCTCTCGGCAAGATTTCCTTTGCAGGAATCCTTTCAGATGGCAGGTCTTTTCCACTCACCACCACCAAGCCGGGTGGATCCCTGGTCCAGATTAGGGAGAGGGTCCCTGTCACGACTGTATTTCAGGCCTTCGCTCATTTTTATTTTTATTGAAGATAATCAATTGATAGTCATCTTTGTCTATATGATGATAAAATGAAAGTTTATTATGATTTTATTTTTATGATTTTTATATTTCTATCTTTTAAAGCCAGTAATTCCATTGTGATAAGTATATGTTAACCAAATTTTTTCTTTGTTGATTTTTGTCTTCTTATAATTTATATTTATTTCCTAAGCTATATATGTAGATATATAGTATGATATCTGCATATGCCAAATGGTATACATTTACATATTTTCATAATTTCAAAGATACTATACTATATTAGATCATTAATGATTGTGCTTCTAGCAAGAATAAATGTAAAGAAGGAATTTTAGTTCCTTCTAATCTGTGGTTGTTTATAGCTTACATCCTTGTAAAGATGAAGGGAGGGGGCTGTCATTTTTAAATGAGGAAAAGAGTAATTTAGCTCAAATGAGTGTTATCATTGCTCATGTTTGGTCATACTTTTTAATAAATGCTACCTTTCATCATTCCCACTGTGTAATATCCAGGTAAGCCCCTGGCTACCTGCATAAATGTGGTATTACGTGTTTGTTAAAAGTGCAGGATCTAGAGTCAGATTGCCCAGGTTCAAATTTTGATTTCATTACTTGCTAACAATATGAATTTAAGCATATGAAGTAAGTCGTCCTGCCCTATCTCTCAGGTTCTTGATTTGTATAATTGGAAATCATAGAGTAGTGTGAGGAGGATTAAATTAGTTAATTAAGATAATATTCTTAGAGCAGTACCTGGCATATTTTTTGATAAATATTAGCAATTATTACATATATATTCAGTTAATCCATATTGACATATGATATTCATACTGCACAACAACTTATAGAGTTTTACTTTTGTATATAGTTTAGTGTCTTATTGATGTCAGACTATATTTTAAGGAAGTTCCTCAGATTCTTTTATGCTTTTTATCTTCCAAAGGGTTTAATACTTTTGGAGAAATTGTTAGCTGTGTGTACAATTATAATGGTTAGAAATATGCTGCACTTTGTGTTTTAACAGCAGAAAAATTGGCAGAGGATGCTGTTTCCTCAAGGTTACTTGCAGCAAATGATACACAAAAAACAAACAGCTGCCTATTATATACCTAAATCCTCTGTAGAATATATGAGGCCAAGTGTTGTGATTTCAACTCTGACAGTGAGAATATTCTTCCAAATAATAAACTGAAATCTATATTCTTCCATAACTTCCATCTATTCTCCATCCACATGAAATAGGGCTGAGTCTTAAATATCCATAAGGACTTTTAAAAGGCCCCCCCTTGCTTCTGTTCTTCAAAGCACACTTCTCTATTTTAGCTTCAGAAGCCTCAACTGCCCACATTCCGGTCCCCCAGGATGCTTGTTCATTTTTTTTTCTTCATCCTTTTGGAAATTTCAATAAATTCAAGATTGAGTTTCTTGATTCTTCATATTATATAAAATCAAAATACCTAATTATTTTATCCAAATGATTTGGAGTAACACTATTCATATTCTTTTTAGCATAACAACATTTTTCAAAAGTGGGCTTTTAAAACACTAAAACTATTAATCCTTGAGAGATCTGCACATCGTACTTCAGGATTAATTGTGTGAGATAATAAACTATGCAAATTGTAACATTTGGAGTTTTTCCCGTTATAGTCCTTGTTAGCTTACTAACATGATTTTATCTTTCAAGTGAAATAAATAGATGATATGTAGGCTTAGAATTCTGAGAAAAAGATTATTAAAAATAATAATGATTAAAGAAGGAAGATTTTTAAAGTAGTTGTATGGCTACGAACATTGGTGGTTGTTGATGCATATAACATCACTAGATTAGTGATATATTCAGTTTATGAAATATGCAATAGAGCACATGCTAGGTGAATGTAAAATATTAAGGATAAGAAAGACTATTTGCAGTAGGCCAAGCAAATAATTAAAAGTTATTGAAAGGAATTTCAGTACTTAAGAAATGTTTAAGACAACCATGTAAGGAGGTTATGTAGTCTAGACAAGGATGAAGAGTAATGGATTTAATATCAAGAACTCTGGCTTTTTGCTCACCTTGTCTTAACATCCATGATGTCAACTTTATAAAATGAAGCTGATAAACTAAATGACCCCTGAGGTTTTATCTGGTCTTAATCTCTGTGGTACTAAACCTTCATCACCAATTAGTTTGGATTTGTGTAATTTGGAGATTAACATAATCTCTTAAAGCTACTGAAAATAGCCTCAGAATAGACATGGAGATGTGGACGTGAGCTGAGTATTGTTCTCTGGTTAAGTCTCAGAGTGACAATGTCTTGGTGGTTAGTTTCTGACCACTTGGGGCTGAACAGCTATATAAAGACAGGTACTTTTATTACCTTTATTATATACAAATAATTATTGATCTATTTGATCCACCTCTCTTAATACTTGAGAGAAATTACATGTAAAGCCCCCTTTTTTCCTGAAAAGGTTTGAGTACAACCTAATTTAAATTCTGAGATTTGTGAAGTCTGAATTTATTGCCTGTAATTTAATCCAGAAGTAAGTGAAATATAGAGTAAGCCTTTTCATGAGTACACATACTATGTACTTGTTTTAATTCAGTGGGTCTGTAATTTTTTTGTGTATGAGGATCTCACACCTAATGGACTTGTGGAAATCCAAGATTAATGTAATTACTGGTCTCTAGTATTGGCTCCAAAGTGAATCTGAGATTCACTCTGCACTGTGAGGCCCAGAAATCTACATTTTAAATAACCACTCCAAGTGATTGTGATTCCGACTTTGAAAAACATAGCTCAATTTCCTTGATCTTGTACTCCACAAATGTGTACGATTATTATATATTAAAAAATATGTAAAAATTTATAGTGCACCCTGCTTTCAAATCTGCAGCTTATAAACAATTGCATTAGAATTCCTGTACACATTACAGTATGTATCCATACAGAAGCCAGATGTCTTCTCCGTGGTGACGTGAAGCATTCTGGTCACTAAATATCTCAAGAATAGTAGCATTTGTATTTTTGACCTGAATTTAAATTTGAGAGATGTTTTTAATTACTTTGATTATTGTCCTGATTTTACCCTATAACTTTTCCTTACTCTGCAGAATCCAAAGTGGGAGTAAAACAAAATATTCTATGGAGTTTATAACTCCCCACATGGTTTTTTAACATACCCAGCAATATGTTTCTTGTTTATTAGAAAATCCAAAAATTAGAAAATTACTTATACCTGCTAACAGTCTCTTTTTCCCTTCATCTCTGCAAATAACTGACTTTGGCAGCTTTGCAAATGCCTGCCTTTCAAAAATAGATCCAAATAATGTCTAACTGATGGAGACAATCATTAAACAAAAAGACAATGCGCAGTGGAAATAAATGCTGGGGATAAGAAAGTAACTAAATAATTTTATGCTGATGTTTCTCAGGTTAAAAAGATTCTTCATGAGGCTCCTTTAGTTCCCAGAATGACAAAGGATCATCACTTTTTATTTGCTTTTCATAAAGCCTGTGGTGAGTTTCTTCAAATAAAATCAATAAGTGATTGTGACGGAATGTCACAGGCCATTAGGAATCTCATTTTGAAATTCTTCTGGAGGCTCTTTCTTCTCCACCCTCTCTTACTGCCCAGTGGGCAGAAAGGTGTCCCATTTATTCCACAATATATGGGACCCTTTAGGGTTTGAATTTATTTCAGGATTATTTACAATATTGAGGGAAGTAATGGAGAAAAAAGGTCAAGGTTTTTATCAGGAAAACCCTGCTCTTTCCTATAGTGAAGTTTTGATGGCAGTCAGTAATATTCAAACCCTCCAGGAGATTTTCAGGTGCAGTAAAATTGAGTTTACAGTGGGGACAGCTCCGATTTAAGTCTTTTAGCAAATAAAAATACGCAAAATACTAAATTTTTAAAATTAACCATGGCAGTGGAGAAAGGAATTAGAGCTTTAAGATTGGCAAATTTATAGTTTCTTCACTGTACAATGGTTAGAACATTTGAATTTGATGTGAGCTAATGTACCTACCTGTGAAGTTGTTCACCTGTTTACCAAAATTAAATTCTCTAGCAGCAAATTGCTCCTCACTGGCAGTGCTTCTACCTTAATGTACGCTTGCCTTGCCAATAATTTGTGTTAAAATTGTCCTCATTTTGAGCCAATTGACCTTTGATTTTATGCTGATGAGCTGTTATGCAAACTTTGACCTTGATGTTGCATCATATCCATACGGGAGAATTTTTGTTCATCCACTTGATTCCTGTGTGCCTGGCTGAATGGCTGAATCTATTCCTGCCATGGTATTGATATCTTTTTCATTTCAGTTTGTGTTTAATAATGTTTAAAATTTAGTAATTGCCAAATGGTGTCTCTTTCTGTCTTTAATTCATGAAAAAGATATTCAAAACATTGCTATTAAATGAAGAAAAACTACAGCGAATAATGAAATACATTTGGCATTTATTATGTCAATTCTTGAAAAGAAAAACCTGGAGGGGGGGAGTATTATCTCTAGTATCTTAGATAGATATACAACGTTAAGGAAGAGCACTTTGCATCTGTGCATTGAGTAAGAGCGTTTCTCAGTCTTGGATTTGCAACATTCCTTTTTGAATAACAGAATTCCTAAGAATCGATTACCTTTGGAAGAAATTTTATTTTGCCATTTTTAGTTAGAAGAACTTCTTTTACCTGAGCTTGCAGACATTTTATAGATCTTATGAATCATGCATAGTGTCATATATCTCTTGGCAGTAACTACTGAAAATTTTACAACCAAAGTTAAGATCATTCTGAAGTTATCTTGCTCGTATTTATTTATTGATCTCCAGATACAAGGCAATGACAAAAAGTTTTTCTACTCTTTTGTGATATGTGATGAATGGTCCATAAGAATTAATTTTATTGTATGTATATTTCATAGATTCTGCATTTTATTTTTTTGAATTTTCACTTCTGTCAAGTGAGATGTGTCTTATAGTTTTATTTGAGTTGGGAAATTTTTGTTTCTCCAAGGTATATAGAAAATAATGTCATCCTAAAATAGATGGTATTTTAGATTCTATGAAATAAAATATTACAATATTCTTGCAGCTTTGGGAATATTTAATCTGGAAAGAAAGGAACAGATTTAGTGAAAATTGCTGGATATACAATTCTTTAACTACTATGGGTAGTCGCATAACTCTAAAGGAACTGGATCAGTTCCTTGTTTGTTGTGGAACTCACTAAATGTTCTATTTCAATTTGATAAATGAGTTTACCAAAATAAACTTTGCCTTTCCATTCTTTCTTGCTTCTATCACTCCTAACTGCTATCTTAACCTCCATCCTTCCTCCACTCCTCTCCTTCCTCCACTCATTTCTTTCCGCATTCACAGATGTTCAGTGGCCATATTTTATGTTCTAATGACTTGGTTAGTTGGGATGTCAGGTTGAATTCAATATAAGACTTAATATCAAATTACCTGCATATAGTTTAGAAAAAGGATAAGAAAACAAACATTTTCAGTCGTGATGGTTTGAAGGAGTGGAACTGAAGAGAAGGCATGTCATTTCTAAGGCAGGGTGGGAAGGGAAGAAGTGATTTAGTGATGCTTGATCTGGGCATCACAAAATTAAGCAATAATTATCCAGATGACAAAGGAAGATGACTAGTGTTTCAGGAAGAGGGAATAACAAGGAAGACTAGAGGATCTATAGAAAATTTCAAATAAGCAAAAATGACTGAATAATGTATCTAAATCAATAATGCTGACAGATTAAGCCAAAGAGGTAAGAAAGCCAGATCTTGAAGGACTTTCTGTATTCTCCTAGGGATAAGAACTTTTTCTTGTGGGTAATGTGAGCCCATTTTAAGAATTATAAGTAGGATATTATTAATATTTGCCTTCAAAGATGGTACTCAGGCAGCAAGGTAGAAGATGAATAGAAAGTACAAAGGTTAAACTGAAGTCGGAGACTTCAATTTGGCGGATTATGTGATAGGTTATATGAGAGAAGATTAATACAAAAAAGTGAAGTGAGAGGAAGTTGGATTATTAACATAACTGTATGATTGGTTTGAAAAAAAAAAATTTTTTTTTTTTTTGCAGTTATTGGCCGGAGCTGGGTTTGAACCCACCACCTCCAGCATATGGGGCTGGTGCCCTACTCTTTTGAGCCACAGGCACTACCCTGGTTTGAAAAAATGTTATCTATATGAAGTAGAGAAGGAGATGTCAAGATTACTTCTGTTTAAAGATGGTATAATGTGCTGATTTCATATGGAATTAGGAGTGTTTACATCACCCTGGTCAGCACATTGTACCCCATAAATGCATTAATGTACACATGATCTATAATGTTTTATGATTCAATAAAAAAAAAAAAAATAAAGATGGTGCAGCTAGGCTAACGGCTGGATAACACCCAGAAGATAGGGACATAGGGGACAGAGCAGGTGTAAAAGCAGAGCAGTAAACACAAATTAGTTTGAGGAATGCCAGTTTTTTATTCCTGTGGGTCATCTGGTAATTATTTTATAAATATGACTTGGAATAAAATCATTAGAGACACTATGATATACATACAATATTCCTTATCTCCTTTAAATATCAATATTAACCAGCTCAGTAGGACTACCCTGTTCCCTTTTTATCAGTGTAACAGGTCTTAAACAGCGAGAAAGTAGTTGAAATAGTATTAGATTCCAAATATTTCTAACTCTAGAGTTTATGTTTTTTGTTTTTTTAATCAATAAACATTTTTAGACCAGTTTTAGATTTAAAAAATAAACTGATCAGAACGTACAAAAAATTCCCATATCCCACATCTCCCTCTCTCCAACCATCCGGGATCTTCTGTAATATCTTTCATTCATGTGGTACGTTTATTACTGTTCATGGGTCAATGTTGATGCTTCTTTTTTTTGTTTGTTTGTTTTTTGCCCATGGATCTTTGGATGTTGTCTTTAAAAAGTCATCTCTAAACCCAGTATCACCTAGATTTTCTTCTATGTTATCTTCTAGAAATTTTATCATTTTATATTTTACTTGTAGGTCTTTGGGGGTTCTATTGATCTATTCGGGGGTTATTTTTTGTGAAAGATGTAAGATCTGAGACTAGATTTCATTTTTTTTTTTTTTTTTTGATTTAAAGCTATTACATACTATTTGTTGAAAAGCTATCCTTTCTCCATTGAATAACTATGGTCCTTTGCCAGAGATCAGTTGACTGTATTTATGTGGCTGTATTTCTAGGCTATTTCCTTCTATTGATTTCTCTCTGTATTGATATTTCTCTCTCTCTTTTTCTCTCTCTCTTTCTTCTTTCTTTTTTCCCCCAAACCACACTGTTTTTATTACTGCAACTTGAAGTCATATTATGAAAATCAAACTTACATTGTCTCTTTCAGTATTTTCATGGTTATTCTGGGTCATTTGCTTTTCCATATAAACTTTAGAGTAAGTTTGGTAGTATTCATAAAATAACTTGCTAGGATTTATATTGGAACTATATCAAATCTATATATCAAATTAGGAAAACTTGAAATTTTAATAAATTCTTCTATCCATGAAATATCTCTACATTTATGTAGATCTTCTTTAAAAATATTTTATCAGAATTGTGTAGTTTTTCTCTAATAGATCCTGTTTGTATTTGTTAGACTTATACCAAGTATTTCATTTTTTCTTGTACTATTGTAAATACTATTATATTTTAAATTCTAAATTGTCATGTTAGCATATAGTAAAGACACTGACTTTTGTATATCAGCCTTATAGTCTTCAACCTTGCTACAAACACTTATCAATTCCAAGAGTTTACTTTTTCAGTGATTTTTTGGGATTTTATACATAGACATTTATATTATTCATGAACCAGGATAGTTCTATTTCTTTTTTTTCCAACTTATGTACCTTTTCCTTCCTTTTCTTTTCTTATTGTATTAGATAAGAGTTCTAGTATGATAGGTGAATAGGAGTGGTGAGGGATGACTCCTTGCCTTATTCCCAATCCTATGATGCGTCTTATTTTACCACCATTAAGTATAATGTTAGCTGTTTGTTTTTTGTGGATGTTTTTTATCAAGTTAGGAACGTCCCCCTCTATTTCTATTTTTCTCAGAATTTTTAATCATGGATTGGGGTTGGATTTTTCCAATAATTTTTTCATATCTGTTCATGTGATCATATTATTTTCCTAATTTAACCTGCTTTTTTAATGTTTCATCTTTTCAAATGTTAAATCAGCCTTGCTTACCTAGGATAAATCTTATTTTGTGGTCCTATATAATATTCTTTTTATACTTTGTCAAATTTGATTTACTGGCATTTTGTTGAGAACCCATGTTCTTTGATCTCTGTTTTATAGATATATAGGAGACATTTTAATAATCTAAGAGACAAAAGTGTTATTTTGAAGTCAAAAATAACACTTTATTTTAAAGTGTTATTTGAAGTCAAGAAATAATAATACATATTAATAGTATTGCTAATCACTCACCTTGTGGAGTATTTGTTTTATGTCAGGCAGTGTTGTAAGTGGTTTAAAAAGTATTAAGTTAAAAAAAAAAAAAAGCACTTCTGGTTTCTTAGTTTCTATTACATTTATTGCAGTTTTACAGATAAGAAAATTTGAAATATGGCCAAATCAGAGCTTGGACAATGAAGTATAGAAAAATGGAAGGCAGGTCTTTGGGGAAAAACAAGATACACAGATAAGGACAGGGAAGTTTAGGTAAAGAAATAACAAATTTCAGGAAATAGCAAGACAGAACGGAGAGTAGAATTTTTATACCATTTATTCACAATATGCTAAGGAGACCTAATGAATCTTATTCTATTGTATTAATAATGCAGTTTGCCTTATGTACAAACCATGTAGTGCTATTTTTATCATTCCCTGTGAGGTCAGTGGATTTATCTTTCATAATGCTAAAGCTTTGATTATTTGGGCAATTAGTGGCATTATCATCATAATATTAGAGAATGATGTGCAGTCTGGAAGTTTCTTAAGAGGTGAACTATGACTGTTGGAGAAATTAGTATACTAGAAAATAAGCAGCAGGTGGCTAACTGAGCTTAATCAAATAAAAAGGGTGCATTACTCTTATTTGGGAGGACACTCAACCATGACTGAGCCATCTGTTCTAGTAGCTTCCATATACAGGATACTTTACATTCCCAGTTGTGTAAAAGTATAAGGTAAAAAATGTATTATTATAAAAACATAGGTAAACCATGCATTACATAGTCAATTAAGTTGATTTGAATGGGCTGAGAATAGTTTTTCCAGGTGCAATTTTGAAAAAGCACAAACAAGTGTATAAGGTTTTATAATACAGTACTCTTTAAACCTTCAGAAAGGTGAGAATAATGTATCTGAAGTATGTTAAAGATGTCATAAATAAAGGGGCAGGTGAGGCTCTCACAGTGTTTTACAAGCTCGTAGCTATACATCTAAAGATATTCTGCCCATCAGTTACTTTGATATTTTCTTTAAGGAATATCATGTTCCTTTTAAAGAATGTCAAATTTGCAGAGTTGCCTGCAGTGTTAGTGAAAAATGGTGGTAGTGGTGGGAAATATTCGGATGGCCTGATCTCTCCAAGGATGGTTTGATTTCTGATTGACCTGGGATGTGTATAAACCTCAAGCATAGTTGGATTTATGTCACAGGATAAGATCGTTGAGAAATGTAATTTCTTCAAGGGCATCAGAACTGATGTGGCCTTAAAGGTTCTGTCTTAACCATCGATCAACAACTCACGAAAGTCTGCAAGGTGTTTATTATGGAACAAGCTATGTGCAGTGCCCCTGTGCAAAAACTGTGGGTACATGAAATAAATACAGTGCAGTACCAGTGCTAGAAATAACAATGTGATAATCCTATGACAATCTAAAATTTAAATTCGAAGTAAGTGTGGTAAGACAAGGCAGAAACATATAAACAGCATATAAACAGAAAAATGAGTCAATATGCAATTCAGTGCTAAATAGGTGGTTTAGATGCTAAACCTATCAAGGTTGAGAGAAGGAAGACATCAGGCTATGCTGGAGTGATGAGGGAAATCTTGCAGAGGTCAGTAGACCTTGACTCTGGAAAAAGACTTGGACTTTGAACATTGTCCTTATATAAAATATCAGTTGCTTACATTTCTGAAATAATTTAAGGTGGTTCATGCCTTTGTGATATACTCTTTAGGGGTGTGTGTATGTGTGTGTGTGTGGGGGGGGTAACATGTGAGAGGGAATGGTTAAATTATTGATTAAAATTACAGACTCTGAAGTCAAACAAACCTGAGTGCATGTTGTAGATCTGCCAGTTACTTGTATTTGACTTGGAGAAAATTTAAATTTTCTAATTCTCATTTTCTCATACTTAGAAGAAATATCTATTCAAATACATTTTTTGTGGATTAGATTTGATCATGTTTATATATTTAACATAGTACATGCAAATAGCCAATAAATAGGAGTTATAAGTATTTGTGCTACAAAGGTCAAAATTGCAAGGATTTATGTACATGTAGATTCTTTAAAGCAGTGTTCTTTCTGTCATCATTAACATCCAAATCAAATGAATTCGATTTTGATCATGGAAATCAAATTGACAATTATTTGTCATGTAAAATATTTCCAATACCTTCAAAATCAGCGAATATTTACTGGACGATATTTACAGTGAATATTTAATGTAAGAGATGCGTGAACTCAAACTTGTTTATAATAATGTATTTGGTTTAAGGTGAGAACTGTATATGCTACTCCTTAAAATTAATCATATATCATATTTTCTCACGTCAACAAATGGTCATATGTGTACATATAAAGTTATATTCATTCATAGAATAAATCAAATTAAATAAATCAAGAAAAGGCAAATTATTCACTGTCATATTTTCAATGGGTGACAGTGTTATCCATTAAAAAATTAAACAAATGTGATTTATGTAATAGGAAGCCCTCTGTGCCATGCTTTCTATATTTGGTATTTAGAGTTTGCGGTATTTTCTATTTTTGCTTTTGTTTTATACTTACACTGAAGTGTTAGTAGTTCTCAAGATAAAGATTAAGAAACTATACAAGGTGGTCGCATTTAAAAATTATCAGCTATTTTTAATCTTTATGCTGCTAGATACTTTCATTGACTTTTGTACTCAGCCCTACTGTGAAGCTAAATTATAGCTACACATGAAGCTATAACATAACCCAACTAAAGCATAAGACTATGGGGAAAGGGCCAAGGAAGGGGAAGGGAGGGGGGAGGTTTTGGTGGAGGGAGGGTAAAGGGTGGGGCCACATTTATGGTGCATCTTAGAATGGGTACAGGTGATTGGACTAATGTACACAGCTATGATTTAACAATTAAAAAAAAAAAAGATTTTTCAAAAGTGTTGTGATCCAGTGGAAACTGTTCTTGGAGGACTCATAAACATTCTGCTTTTCACTTTCAATACTGTATTTAACTAGTTACATGAGTTATTCAACATTTTATTCTAAAATATGCTTTCTATATGATTGGCCCCAACTATAGGCCAGTGTCAGTGTTTTGAACATGTTTAAAGTAAGCTGAGTTACGCTATGATGATATTCAGTGGGGTAGATGTACTAAATGCATTTGGACTTACAGTATTTTCAATTTATGATGGGTTTATCAGAACATAATCTCATTATAACTTGAGGAGTGTCTGTACAAACAAATTGTGTCCATCTTCAGCTGAGGAATAAAGGAGCATTACAACGGCTAAAGCAGCTGTTAAAAATGCATTTAGCGTATGTAGTGGGCATAATCTTCAAGATAGTATCAGCTTGGTCCTATGATAGTTCAGTTTTGTGACTATTGTTAACTGACATTCATTCAAAACAATATATTTGGAACTGATTACAAAATCCAAGAGTTGGTAAATAATGGTTCCACTATTCCTATGGGCCAATTAAATAAATCACAAAATGAAAGATAAAATAAAACCTGCATTTCTTGTAACCTTCCATTTTCTGGGCTATTTCTATTGACAAGAGGGATAAAGACATGTATATGTTTTTTTTTTTTGTTTTACTAATATGTGCCTA
This sequence comes from Loris lydekkerianus, assembly GCA_963574355.1. Classification (NCBI taxonomy): domain Eukaryota; kingdom Metazoa; phylum Chordata; class Mammalia; order Primates; family Lorisidae; genus Loris; species Loris lydekkerianus. Next base: position 6,931 of record CAUYPK010092287.1, on the reverse strand, counting down.
AGTCATTAATAATTTGAACATTAGTAGACTCTTTATAATCATTAATTTAAGATGAGGAAAAAAATTAAACTATTTCAAGTCCCAGAATTTTAAGAAATCTAGATTGCCTCTTCTATTTTCACACATTCAAAAGTCCCTCAAAATTCCCTCTTTCTTAAGCCAGCAACCATTAAGTTACTCTTAAACCCACACTAAGTACTATTTAACGGAGAGGACAGAAAGCCAGATAGGTCTGGTTTTTAGTATCAGTAGTGTCTTTGTTGTGGAAAGATGTCAGTTCCCTAATTTTTACTACACTGTACAGACCTGTGTACCTCAGGCAACTTTATAGCTCAAACCTCACTCCTTGGGGACTTATAGCAACTTGTAAATCCATGAGGAATTTTTCAGCAAAGTTCTATTTCTTAGTTTATTCATGGATTAGGCTTGTAAGAGTAGATTCATTCTAAGGCTGTAATGAGCAGGGTTTTTTTTTTTTTTTTTTTTTTTTTGCCCTAGAAAGAACACTTGCTTCTCTTTTTCCAACATTCAGCTTATGATGGTTTTAGAATTTATGTTCTCAGTTATATCCTCCATTGACTTTGAAATCTTAGAAAACACTCAACATGGTTCTTTCCAGAATTCAGTGCTATTCAAAGCCTGTCTTTATGTAGCAGTAGAAAATGGAGACCCACAAAACTATTTCACATGAGTTTGTCACTATGGTTTACTTCTAAGAACATTGGCTCTGCTTTCCCAACTAACCAGAAGTCATGAAGGCACTTTAATAACTGAGCAGTGTCTGTTATTAGGAGTGGAGAAGATGAAGATTTCCATGCTGAGTTTCTCAGAACTGGGCTGAGGGTAAGTTCTTTTTTCTTTCATTAGCAAAGTATTACAGTAATGGAAGAGCAAGTATCCAATATGCTCAATACTAATATGAAACCAGTAGATGAACAATTATACACCTATAGAAGAGAAAAACACAATTAAATTCAAGAAGGGGGAAGGAGGGGAGGGAGCGGGGTCAGTGGAGGAGAGAGGGGGATTGGTTTGATCTTATCAAATGGTCATTATGAAAGGGTACATGGCACACCTCCTGGATGAAGGCTCAACTACAACTTGGACTTCACCTAACAAATGCAAACAATGTAACCTAATCATTTGTCTGATCACTTTGTTTCTTCACTATATGACCCTGTATTAGCTTTCTATGCTAAGTAACAAATTGTCATGCACATAGCCTCTTAAAACAACATGTGTTTACCATCTTAATTTCTAATAAGTCCAGGACTCTGATCACGGCTTAGCTGTATTCTTTGGATTCAGGCTGCAATAATGAAAGTATTATCTAGGCTGTGTTCTCATCTGGAGGCCCAACTGGAGAAATAATCAGTTCCAAACTCCCTCAGGTTGTTGGCAGGATTTTTTTTTTTTGTGGCTGTAAAATTGAGGGTCCTGGCTTTCTCTGGTTGTTGACTAGAGGCTATCTTCAGCTCCTAGAGGCTATCATGACCTCTTTGCCATATGAACTTCTTAACATTCCCACTTATTCCTTTAACATCATCAAGGGAGAAAGTATCTAGAAAGATGGGATCTTGTATAACTTAATTAATCATGGGAGAGATATTACATTACCTTTGGCAAATTCTACCACTTAGAAGTAAGTCACAAGTAGTGCCCAAGCTCAAGAGGAGGAGATTATATGAGTGCACAAACATTGGAAGCTGGTCATCAGTGGTCACCTTAGGGTCTGTCCACCATGACTGCAAACAAAAGATTTACTTGGGCTAATTAGAAATAAATTCTGGGCACACAATTTCACCATGGATCACTGTTAATTTACCAATATGTTTCTAGTGGTGTTTCTCAGAGCTCTATCCTCTATTTCATTCAATAACTTTATCCTTTTATTTTATTTTTGTTATTATTATTATTATTATTATTTTTGTTTGCCGTTTTTGGTTGGGGCTGGGTTTGAACCCGCCACCTCCGGCATATGGGGCCAGCGCCCTACCCCTTTGAGCCACAGGCGCCACCTAGTTATTATTATTTTTTAAGCAAGATCTCACTATGTTACCCAGGCTGGAATGCAATGGCATTTTCATAGCTCATTGCAGTTTTGAAATCCTAAGTTCAAGCATTCCTCCTGTTTTAGCCCCCTGAGTAGCTGGGGTTACAGGCACACATCACCAAACCCAGCTAAACTTTTTGTGGAGATGGGGGTCTCACTATGTTGCCCAGGCTGGTGTTCAACTCCTGGGCTCAAGTGACCCCCCTGCTTCAGTCTCCCAAGGTGGTAAGGCTTATATCCTTTTTAGCAATGACTCTATGACAATACAAATGTTTTTCAAATTTATGGGTGAATCAGAGTGTTAGCAAATAATTCAGATGACACAATCAGGTCCCAATTTTATTTCCATGTTAGTATAATGGGGTTGGTATTTTTGATGTATATTAAAATGATTTTTGTATTTGAACTTCCCCATTTATAACCTTCTTCTGTTAAACCAGAATGATTGATTTATCTTGGGAGAAGCTAGGGTTATTGCAGTAGAAATGAAAAGACAAAGGAAATGCTCAGCTTTTACATTTCAAAATAGAAGTTAGGAATTTACAAGCTCACAAAATTTAGAAAGACAGGCTTTAGTGAGAAGGAATTGATTTTTTAAATTTCTTCACCTCTCAACATGATTGATCACTGTGTTTTAATGCAGGTAGCAGAAAAGAGGGAATTCAGATATTACGGTCTCCAATATTAAGAAATGAAGGAAAGTGTAGCTCTTGGATTCCCACTGGACTGAGGATGGGAAAGGATATGGAGCAAGGTACAAAGATTAGATGCTGGGGATATTTTTTGGTCAAAAATTCAAAGGCTGCAGAAATATTAGATGTATGGAAATCTAGTCACACTGGGAATGATTGTCCAGTTTTCCTAGGTGTAGCCTGAGGGAACTTGCAAACTTCTGGGAATGGTCTCACCGCTGGCCGGGCAGACATAATTTCCGATACAATGGGATGACAGATGGAACGGAGGTGCTACTCCCAGCTGCCTATGATCTGTTTGTGTCATTTTTGGGACCAGAAATTCTCACACAACTCAGAGAGGTAGGAGAGTCACAATGAGAGACGCTGGAGTCAAAACAAAGGTCCACAGTGACAAGGTTGGAACTTACCTGAACCCTGTGATCCGGAAAGCATGCGAAGGGTAGGAAGTCCCTTCACCCTTAGGTTTTCTGGCACAGGGCTCACTGCACAGTGCTATTCTTTATCTATGGCTTAGATAAACCTCACTGAGTCAAGTCTGTGCGACAAGACCACACACAGACCATCCATATTCCCATTCCTTTGCCTCATATGTGATTAGCTGAACTGCTTGTGCCCACTGATTAATTGGAGCAAGGCACTTACTGTTGGTCACACTTTGGTCAGGATCCCCCCCCCCACCTCCCTGTCTCTGGACTTGGCACACACTCAGCCTGAAGCAGCGTACAGCCCTTTCTAAGAGTAGGCTGGCACCAGTGGAACAAATCCTCTGTTCTTCTATTCAGCCTCCCCACCCTTTCCTTACTCCCTGCTCCTATGAACATCATTTACTCCACTCTGTGAAAGAAAATGCTTTTTGCTCTGACTCTCTTTGAGCATGCAGAGCATGTGGTCACAGTCATCTTCTATCATCGTAGTGTACCCCACATTGCAATAGTTCTTTCCCCCATTTTGCAATAATCATTTTTAATAAAGTCTCTCATTACTAAATCTGGATTTGCTTTTATTTGGCAATAGCACATGGTGAGTTTTTGACCAGAGGCAAATGGCCCACGCCACTGACTCAAGCTGAAGACACCAATATAATGCCCCAAGGCTCAGATATCCGGCAAGTTGTTCAGCGCTATAGACCAGTGGGGGCCAGAGAATGTCGCAGGGACTCAGAGCCCCCTTTCCAGCATCACGATGTCTCAGGATTCCCTCCTTCAGCTAAGTGACATTTCAGAGAGCAGGGGCTGGAGTGCTTCAAAGGATCGACAATTTACTCCCAAGAAACCAAGTCTGCTTCCTCCAGCTTAAAAGTCTTTTTTGAAGAAGATGCTGTTACTAGAACATTTTTTTTTTCTCCTTGTTATCCAACAAAGACTTGTGAAGGTGACTAACTCTGTTACCAAAAATTGACAAAAGACCACATTTTCTTAGAACAACCAGTAGTAGCATGTGCAAATTTGTGACCAGTCACACTAGAATTATGAATCCCATAAAGCAAGATGATATTCCACAGCAGAAAAAGTAAGATCCTGCCTTTGAGTTCAAAAACATGTAAGCACAGGATGTGAATATTTGGTTTAGGGACAAGACAGCGGTACTTAGGAAGAAAAAATTAGGGGTTATTGTTAGTCAGAAATTTTGAGTTGCAATTTATAGAAACCCAACTGGGATTAGGCGAAAGGGAAAAAAGGGAATTTATTGACTCTCAGAATCTGAGAACAGCCAGGCTGAGGGCAGGGTGGAGAGGCTACTGGGTTTTAGGGATGAAGTGGCAGGGACACAAAGGCCTGATCGGCACAGCTAGTCTTGGTTGGCCTCTCTCTGGGTGGCGTTCTCTCTTCTGGGTTTTATTCTCTGTCACTACAGACCATCCTTCTACACAAAGCAGTATTATGGCCCTTCACTGCTTATGAGTCTCAGCTCTCCCGACTTTTGCTCCTGGACTTGAGAGGGGCTGGCTGTTTTAGACACAGCCAGAAAAACTGGGGACGAATTTTGGTAAGAAAACTGGTAAGGGCTTTCTTGTAGCCAGGGAGAGAAAATCATGTCAAAAAGTGGCAATTCTGCGCAGCACCTCAGTGAGTAGGGCTGCACCCCAAATCTTTTAACATCCACAGATGTGCCTTTCCCCCACATCAGCATCTCTAGAAAATATATTCTGTCACTAGCTTAATACTAACATTGACCATGCACTGATAATTAGATTTTATGGAGTTATTTATCCAGAAACCCCTTTTATTTCTTGGGAATTTCAATCATTCACTTTGCCTTTTTTTTTTTTTTTCTTTTCTTGAGACAGAGTTTACTTTGTCACTCTTGGTAGAGTGCTGTGGCTTCTCAGCTCACAGCAACCTCCAGCTCTTAGGTGATTCTCTTGTCTCAGCCTCCTGAGTAGCTGGGACCATAGGTGCCTGCCACAACGCCCGGATATTTTTTGGTTGTTGTTGCAGTTTGGCCGGGGTCAAATTTGACCTGCCACCCTTGGAATATGGGGCCAGCGCCCTACTCACTGAGCCATGGGCGCCACCCAGAATTGCCATTTTTTGACATGATTTTCTCTCCCTGGCTACCGAAAGTCCTTACCAGGTTTCTTATTTATTTATTTATTTTTTATTGTTAAATCATAGCTGTGTACATTAGTGCAATCAAGGGGTACAATGTGCTGGTTTCATATACAATCTGAAATATTCTCATCAAATCATTCAACATAGCCTTCATGGCATTTTCTTAGTTATTGTATGTAGACATTTGTATTCTGCATTTAGTGAGTTTTAGCTGTACCCATTCTAAGATGCACCATAGGTATGGCCCCACCCATTACCCTCCCCCCACCTAAACCTACCCCCTCCCTTCCCCTTCCTTGGCCCTTTCCCCATAGTCTTGTGCTATAGTTGGGTTATAGCCTTCATGTGAAAGCTTAATTTAGCTTCATAGTAGGGCTGAGTACATTGGATACTTTTTCTTCCATTCCTGAGATACTTTGCTAAGAAGAATATGTTCCAGCCCGTTCCATGTAAACATGAAAGAGGTAAAGTTTCCATCTTTCTTTAAGGCTACATAGTATTCCATGGTATACATGTACCACAATTTGCTAGTCCACTTGGGCACTTGGGCTTCTTCAATGACTTAGCAATTATGAATTGGGCTGCAATAAACATTCTGGTACAGATGTCTTTGTTATATTGTGATTTTTGGTCTTCTGGGTACAAACCTAGTAAAGGAATTATAGGATCAAATGGCAGGTCTATTTTTAGATTTCTAAGTATTCTCCAAACATCCTTCCAGAAGGAATGTATTAGTGTGCATTCCCACCAGCAGTGTAGAAGCATGCCGTTTTCTCTACATTCATGCCAACATCTCTGGTTTTGGGATTTTGTTATTTGGGCTACTCTTAGTGGGGTTAGGTGATATCTCAAAGTAGTTTTGATTTGCATTTCTCTGATGATTAAGGATGATGAGCTTTTTTTTCATTTGTTTGTAGATCATGCGTCTGTCTTCTTTAGAGAAGTTTCTCTTCAGGTACCTTGCCCACCCTGAGATGGGATCATGTGTTATTTTCTTGCTAATAAATTTGAGTTCTCTGTGGATTCTGGTTATTAGACCTTTATTGGAGGTATAACCTGCAAATATTTTCTCCCATTCTGAGGGACGTCTGCTTGCTTTACTTACTATGTTCTTGGCTGTGCAGAAGCTTTTTAGTTTAATCAGGTCCCAGTAGTGTATTTTTGATACTGCTTCAATTGCCTGGGGAGTCCCCACTGAATGTTTTTAATTGGCTCATCAAAGATCAAATAACAGTAAGTAGCTGGATTCATCTCTTGGTTTTCTATTCTGTTCCAGACATCTACTTCTCTGCTTTTGTGCCAGTACCATGCTGTTTTGATCACTATTGATTTATAGTATAGTCTCAGGTCTGGTAGTGTGATTCTACCTGTTTTGTTTTTATTGCTGAGTAATGTTTTGGCTATTCGAGTTTTTTTCTGATTTCATATAAAAGGAAGTATTATTTTTTCAAGATCTCTAAAATATGACAATGGAGCTTTAATAGGAATTGCATTAAAATTATATATTGCTTTGGGTAGTATAGACATTTTAACAATGTTGATTCTTCCCAGCCATAAGCATGGTATGTTTTTTCATCTGTTAACATCTTCAGCTATTTCTTTTCTTAGAGTTTCATAGTTCTCTTTGTAGA
>CAUYPK010092286.1:0-15000 GCA_963574355.1 Loris lydekkerianus | reverse complement strand
TAGGTTCTGTTCAAAGAAACAATGAATGCCGTGCAGACCAGGCTATGTCTTTGAACTGTGGATGCTGGACTACCCTTCCTAGATCTATCTGCTCCCACAGCATGAACTTGCTCCTTCCTCCAGCAGCTGAGAGATCTGTCCACTGAAGTTCCTCAGCTGTCAGCCTCTGGAAATCTCCCTGGGGGAACCTTGCCCAAGGTCACGCCCCCTTTGTGTGGGCAGCCTACGTCCAGTAACTGGTCCATGTAGAAAGATGGGGCAATAGGTATAAATGCTCCTTATCCCCACTTGGAATGATTCTAAAGGGTAATCCTGTTGCAGGTCTTCCTGTGGGATGGCTGAGCACTCTGTCGTGACTGCACACCATCCAGCTTCCTTCCTTTCACCCAACGGTATTAATCCCAAGAACATGACCCATTAATCTCTATTCTAGATTTTGCTTCTCAGAGACTTCAGGAACATTTTCCAGCCAAAGGAGGAGCCCGCTTTTCATATGCGATTTTTCTCTTTTCATCTTTAATTATTTAGTATATGTGGAAGTAAGAACATGTCATAACCTATTCATTATTTTCTCAAATGAGTGTATTTAACATGTACTTTTAATATGTCCTCAGGACAAATAGAAGACATGACCCTGAGGGCAAGTGTCCCATCAAATTGGAAGAAAGGAATGAATAAAAACATTCAAATAATCAGTAAATAGCAGCCTCCTGGTGACTTGCAAGTTGCTGATAGTAAGTGGTTTGAGAGCTGAAGGAAAGACAGTATAAGTGTGGTCCGGAATATTTGTGAAGTTTCTGAATCAGAGACTCAGAAAATTTTGAAGTTGGACATGATCTTAGAAATTTTCTTGCCATAGACCTTGATTAGAAGGTAAGGAAATAAAGCCCCAGAGAGATAAAGTCACTTGTTCTTTTCAAATCACAAACCTGAAATAATAGCTGGACTTTGAAGGAGGGAGTAGGATTTAGGTTCCAGAGAAGCGACCTATGGTCTTAATGTTCAGAATAATTATTAATCCCAGCTATCCACACTGCAGTGTGCTGATATTCACCTTGTTACAGGGGTCAGCTCTTGGGTACAGGTCACATTCCGTGTAGGCCCCTGGGATCTGTGGGTATTTGAATATAGCACTGTAGCCCAGAATGTGATCCAAGGCCTTGACGCTGCTTTCCATGTTCATTTCTCATGACTTCTACGGCCGATGCTACCTTGTTCATGAACCTGCAATCTGTCTCTCAATTTCCACCTAGTTTCTGGGCTCTGCTAAAGCTGCTTGGAAGCAGAAGCCAGAGATCTCTTCACATGGTGCTAATGTCATTTAAAACCTTACATTATAGCTATCCTCTTCTGTGATCCTCCTTTCCTTAGGAATAGTGTGATTTAAATTTCTCCTACAGCTCTGTGATATGGTTTATAACAGTAGTATTTCAAGCTGACTTTTCATCAGAAATTTAGTAGAAAGATTCACAATTATAGAGGCTGTTGTCTTTCAGCTGAGATTCAGAGACAATCCAATAAAAGCCATGGAAAAGGATGTGAGTGGCTCCTTAATGACCAAGGGCCCTGGCCAATTTTTTTTTTTTTTTTGTGATAGAGTTTCACCCTGTTGTCCTTGGTAGAGTGCTATGGCATTACAGCTCACAGCAACTTCCAAATCTTGGGTTTAGGCAATTCTCTTGCCTCAGCCTCCCACCCAGTAGCTGGGACTACAGGCGCCTGCCACAATGCCCGACTATTTTTTTGTTACAATTTGGCTGGGGCCGGGTTCGAACCCACCATCCTCAGTATATGTGGCCAGCATCCTACTCATTGAGCCGTAGGCGCTGCCCCACCCTGGCCAATCTTATTGAATGAAATGCAGTTGGTTAAAATGCCAAGAAATTTAGCAGGAGGCTTGAATGATGCTCAAACTTCAATTATATCAGGCTAGGAACAATTGGAATTTTTTATAACACTTGTCATTTTCTAGTTGTTGGCAATGTATTAGCTTCAGGGTACTGAGGCTCTTAGTGTGGGAGGTATGTAATTTTTTAAATAAAAAATCATAGTTATTAATTTTTCCTTCATCTCATTTTGAAGACATAATTTAGAAAGTAAAACAGTAATTCCACAAAGCTGAAACTAAGGGAAAAAATATTCCAACAACTCTGTCATAATAACAAATACGATTTTTACATATTCCCTTCTAAGCTTTTTTCATAGTCACGTGGACATACATGGAGATGTACTATTATGTTCTTCTTCAATTGCTTATTATGTGCATTTTCTATGTTTATCTTTCTGTTAAGTGGTTATGCCATATTGATTTAACCATTCACTTAGTGTTAATGTAATTCTATTTTTGAGCATTTAATTTGTTTTTATATTTCCCATTATAAATAATGCTGTGATGAACATCTCAATTATATAACCTTTCCTATATATTGTTTTATTTCTTGAGTAACAATTCCTAAAAATGAAATGACTGGCTTAGAAAGCATGAATATTGTGAGTCCTGAAATACATTTAAGCTCCAAAAGAAACACATCAATTTACATTTTCATTGAGTATTACTTTATTAGGTAAGGAAGGCATCTTATTTTTGTTTTAATTTGTATGTCCCATTAAACCTATGGAGAATGTTCAGTAGTAAAACTTGCTTTCTCATGGAAAGTTCAACCATCTGTACAAATTGGGGTGGTATGACTCATTTAATGGTATATTGAAAAAGTTGCAGGGAAGGATTCTTGTAAGTTCTTGTGCAATGTGGTCCTGGTATTCTGTGACCAAGGCAGTAAGTAGTACCAGTGTCTGCTGTGGAAATGGTGATAACAGTGCCAGTGAGTGGTGGCGGATCTGGCATTATTACAAGCTGCCAAAAGCAATGCTGCCATTAGCATTGAGCACAGAGACTCAGAGGCCATATTGGTGCCTACTGAGAGTGACTTCTGGGTACCCTAGTGGGAAACAGGGGGTGTAAGCAAATGGCCAGGGAGACCTTCGTAGTCATTGAAGCTAAAAGCTCTACAGGCCATAGTTGCAGATGGGACAAATATGGTAACTTCTGATGAGGAGTAGTAGTTAAGCATTATAGGATGGAATGAAACATATGTTTATTACTACGATTTGGCCCCATTTTTGTTTATTATACCAGGGCAATGCTGTTTAAGAGAATATAAATTAAAGGGATTTTCCATTGAACATGATGATAGTTGTTGCTTCAAGGCAGATATTTTAAATTATAAGAAAATCATTCCATCTCCAATTTTTACATATAAATACAATAAGGAATGTGTATTTTCCAAGGGATTTTTTCCAACGTGTATTAAAAAGATTTTTTTGGCTTTTGTTAACCCTATTGGTATAATATTTATATAGATTTTCTTATATTGAACTGGAATAATACACCTATCAATTTAAATTATTCATTGAGGACTTATTTTAAGTAAAGCATTAGGTAGGCTAGGGCATAGTAAAGACAAATGCATTTATACTATCTGATACAATTGAAAACAATCATGTTGATGACACGATTGCAATTAGAGAAATTGCTTCCTTTCATTTAAAGAGATTTTCTTGTTACATGATCTCTCACTTAGTTTTGTTGTATGTATTTTATGTTTATTTAAATATAACTCATTTGAATAAAACTCTTAATTATCCCCTTTGCCTATACAGAAGCAGTTATAATAGCCTTAAACATTTTCTTTGGGTTTTGAATCTGTTCAAGTTGCTTGAGTTATACTTATTAGGAGTTCTCATCTGAGAATTTCTAATTTTCATGGTGTATTTCTAAATCTGGGCTGGCCATTGATCTCTTATTTCTGTAACTGCCATCCTTATTAAAATTGCTAAATAGAGCCTTGTGACTAGGAGACTCCGATATCAAAGCAATTACACAACAGGAGTCTCAGCATAACCCAGGCTCAATATTCACCAATTTATTTTTCAGTCTCTTTTAACTTGTATGCTTAAACTCCTGACGACAAATCTGGGGAAGAGTTTCTCCAAGAAACTTCTTCGGGGGCCAGGGTTAGGAACTACCTGAGTCTAACTTCATTTACTTAGATCTCATTTGAAGAATACAGCCTTCCACAAAATCAAGATTACAGAGGGCACGTTAACTCAAATGCTGAAATGTATTCACTGTTGAAACTCAGAATTCTCTCTTACAGGCATGATATCAAAAACATGCCCATATCCTTTTACTTACGTTACCTAGTATTAAAATCCCCCAAAGCAAATTCAACTTAATATTTTAATTTAGATCATATAACATACTTGGTTCATATATTATTTCTTATGAATTATTAATTTAAAATTTCTTCTAAAATGTATACTATTGTGAGTTTTAATATATTCTTCTTTCTGAAGATAGAAAATGTAAATCAGGAGAAGAACAGTTACAATGCAACATGTAGCTGTGGCTGGGAGAGGAATCAAGAGAGAAATGAAAAAATTGTACTAAGACTTCTATCCCTTAGATTTAATTAAAAACTGCTCTTTTTGTTTGCCTTTTTGGAATGGCTGCAGTTTAATATTTTTTCATTTTTTCTATAAAATTAAAAATGCCTTCCCCTCCCCCCTTTTTTTTGAGATAGAGTTTAACTTTGTCATCCAGGCTAGAGTGCCATGATGTCAGCCTAGTTCATAGCAACCTCAAACTCCTGGGCTCAAATGATCCTCCTGCCTTAGCCTCCTGAGTAGCTGGGTCTATATGGGCCCACCACAATGCCTGGCTACTTTTTCTTTTCTTTTTTAGTAGAAATGGGGTCTTGCTCTTGCTTAGACTGGTTTTGAACTCCTGAGCTCAAGCTATCCTCCTACCTTGGTCTCCCAGAGTGTTACGATTGCATGAGCTACCTCACTCAGCCTAAAAATACCCACTGATTATTTTTTGTGAATGAAAAAAAAATTTAAATCAGTTTCTGAAATAATACTGCAAAACAATAAGCAGTTATGTTGTAAAAAAGGAAAACTAAAGCAACCAGAAATAAAAGGCTTTTCATTCGACTTCACCTCATTGAGAATATGTCAGCAGATGAATGATTATTTCATTTTATAAATATCTGATCATTTACTAGCAGGAAAGAGTTGGACTACGTGTCTTAGTGGAGAGTTTTCTTATGTAGTTCTTCAGTCTACTGTTAATATGTTCTGTTTTCATAATCTTATTCTCATGTCCATCTATTTCTATCCAATATAAATCTCACTGTATTTTGATTCAGCCAATCACTGTGGCTTTTTTTGTTGTTGTTAGGTTTTTTACTGTTGAACCACGATGGAGATCAGGAACAGAAAAATTAGTAAAACCTAGAAAATGCCGTAGGGGAATTCAAGTATAGTGGCAAAGCTGGTGATCCAAAGTAATATTCCCATTATGCTTTGGATTGGTGGAGTTATACTAAGGGGATTTTGTTAATAAAAATATATTAGCAGAAACACTAAGAGATTATATAAAAAATCTAGAAGGATTTATAGAGATTATCTAATTCATGTCTCTTATTTTACCAATAAGGGCATTAAAGCTCAGACCTCACAGACAGTGCATAGCTGAACAAAGTATAGAAATTTTCATACCTGCTAATATTTTATTACAACCAGAAATACTTGAATAAAAAGGCCAATTCAGTCTCCATCTGTAGATATACAGCTCACTTTCTGTCATTTCCAGATATTTTTTCATTGTAAATGATCTCATTGTTCACCCATTGTCATGAATTTAAAATCTTCATTTTATAATGTAAGTTTTACTATTATTCAGGTTTGGTGAAAGCATCAAATCAGGAGATTGTGATTGCCAGGGAAAGACATTTGTTATAATTCCCAAAAGGAGTGGGCACAGCACTCGATGCAGGGTCACAGAGAGAAGTCAGGAGCGGGTGGTGTTAGAAGGGCAGAGCCTCCACTGTGGTTTCCGCAGGAGAGAACAGGTGGGGCAGGTAAGCAGGTTTAGACTTGGCTAGTTTGAATAATTTTCAGCTGTCCTGAGCTGTCTGGCTCTGTGGTGACTATTGGCCTGGAATATTGGCCCAGAGTGTAAGAACCTGATGGGGGAGGGGGTTATGGGTTCTGGATTGGTTAGTTTGTAAACAAAAGACACGTTCAAAGCCTAATTAATCATTTGCTATGTCTAAGAACCAACTATGTATTGGGGATCATTGGGAAAGGCAGGGGAGTCAGGGAATGGGGGACAGTCTCGGGTCAGGGAAGCCCCAGATGCTGGGTAAACTGGGTGGCAACCTGTAGAAGATTGAAAATAAACTTTTTAAATGAAAACTGGTATTTAAGCCCAAATTGTTACAATTTGGTTCAGGCCCTTGCTTTCATTCTGGAAACCAACTTCTGCTAAGGAAAGCAGGCTAGCTTGTGCTTTGCCAAATTACATTTTCTCAGGGTCACAATCTCACTAGGAATGTGCAAATCAGAGTATATATTGGTGTAAATTCTTTTTGAAGACCTTGCCAAGAAATTTAAAGGATTTCATTGGGTTATAACAATGCTCATTCAAAAGTTTTTGACCCAGTCTTTATAAATTAGCTGATTTTCACTGTTCACAGATGGTTATAAAAAGACTCAGCACCATTGCATAACAAAACCACTCAACCTCTGTTTATAATAGTGCCAACCACATACTGTGCTAGCAGTTTGTCAGTCAAGACTGAACCATCCCCAGTTCAAGCCAAGAGAACACATCTAAGATAACAGTGTCTGTTCTTACCCGGTATTTGTTTACCTTTTTTTTCCATCTCAGTAGAGCGCTCTCTCTCTCTCTCTCTCCCTCCTTCCCCCCTTAGAAAACCTCCTCTTCTACGTATTCATGTATCTCAGAGAATGGTGAGCCAACTTCCTGCTTCCAGAGCAAGCTTCACTGGTTTAAGCATCTTGTGAAAGCCTGAGTATAAAATTGACACTGAGGATTCCTATGGTATTTAATGAGATGCTGAGGTCTTGAATCCACCAACCTTAAGTCTTACCTTTCTCTGGACTTCTGCATGTAACTTTTTTTTTTTCTTTCCTGTTTTTAAGCCAATTTAAAGTGCATTTTTTTATTCTTTGCAGTTAGAGGATCCTAAATGCTGTATGAAAAGCTGCTTTTTGAACTTTTGAACATAATTCCATTCTGGGAATGATACAATTGCAAAATGTTTTCTCCTTATGTTTTAATTTTACAACATCCAGTTAGAGGCAAGATTTCTCAGCCCCATCATCTTAGGCACTCTTACCAATTTGGACTAGTTATAGTTAAAATTTATAAGATGTTTATTAAAACAAAGCAACCTCAAACTCCTGGGTTCAAATGATGCTCTTGCCTTAGCCTCCAGCGTAGCCAAGAAGATAGGTGCCTGCCACAATGCCCAGCTAGTTTTTCAATTTTTAGTAGAGAGGGGTCTCACTTTTGCTTAGAATGGTCTCGACTGCTAAACTCAGATAATCCACCAGCCTCAGCCTCTCAGAGAGCTAGGATTACAAGGTGTGAGCCAACTGTGCTGGGCCCTAAAACAAAGATTTAAGCCCTTCCTAGGGTTATGTTTGTCATAATCACCATGTTGAAACATTTTTGATCACGCAAGAAATGTTTTAAGAATAAATACTGTTACCTAGATGGAATTACTTCTGCCTGGATTCTCAACACTCCCCATTCAAAAGGGCACAAATGATTTAACTTTCTCATGCAACTTATTCTGGAAATTCTCAGCTAAATCTTCAACATGTTGGTGACTAGTATTTCTGGAAAGAATTAAATTATAAAGTATTTGTGATTTTAGATTTACCATTTCTGCTGTATTGAATAACGACTCTTATCTGTCAAAGTTTTTACACACTTAGAGAATATTTCACTTAAACAAAGATATAACTGCATTTCAAAGTACTACTTTTTTTTTTTGAGACAGAGTCTCACTATGTTGCCCTTGGTAGAGTGCTGTAGTGTCACAGCTCACAGCACCCTCAAACTCCTGGGCTCAAGTGATTCTCTTGCCTCGGTCTCCCAAGTAGCTGGGACTGCTGGCGCCTGCCACAACCCCCAGCTATTTTTTTGGTTGCAGTTGTTATTGTTGTTCAGCAGGCCAGGCTGGGCTCGAACCTGCTGCCCTCAGTGTATGTGGCCGACGCCCTACTAACTGAGCCACAGGCACTAAGCTAAAGTACTGCTTTTTTCACATATGGAAAAACAAAAAAATTAAAATTATAGTTCTTTTAACCCTGGGCATTAAGTTTTTTTTTTTTTTTATCATGCATCTGGTGGGGTCTCTCGAGTAAATTACTCTCACAAGTAAAACATATCCAGCATCTTGTGGTGAGGAGTAGGGAGCAGTGTAGGAGATAGCTACAAATGTATGGTTATGTGGTGGAAGAGGGGATTTATAAATCTCACTTTTAAAAGACTAACTACAGTGCTGTACCTTACCTCAGTGTCACACCTCTCATACTCTCTTCCAGAGGGTCTTAGGGCCAACAATCTCCATATTCAGGAGGAAAGTTCTATTCTGTTTAAGTGTTTATGGCTTATTTAAGTAATTTTCACCTAATTTTTTTTTTTTTTTTTTTTGAGACAGAGTCTCACTATGTCACCCTGAGTAGAGTGCCGTCGTGTCACAGCTCATAGCAACCTCAAACTCTTGGGCCTACGCAATTCTCTTGCTCAGCCTCTCAAGTATCTGGGACTGCAGGCGGCCACCACAATGCCCGGCTATTTTGTTGTTGTTGTTTTCATGGTTGTTTAGCAGGCCCAGGCCAGGTTCGAACCCACCAGGCCCAGTGCATGTGGCTGACGCCCTAACCACTGAGCTACTGGTGCCGAGTCCATCTTCTAATTTTTTGAAAACCCCCCATTCTCCATGTCTTTTTGAGTTTATGGTTATAAATGATGGATATGTTCAATCTTCTTCTGTAATTTTAGGAGTTTCAGATCAGTCCTTTTAAATGTATTCAATTATCACAGCCATGGTGGCCTTTAACCTTGAGGACTCTGAAATTAGATGGTAATGATGATGATGGGTAATTGATTACTTATTCTGTATAAGACTCTGATAAATGCTTTACAGGGAAAAATTTCTTCAATATTTAAAAATAGTACAAAGTAGGTATTAATATGCTTTCATATTTTAGCTTGGAGGACATATGTATCAGATAATAACTTAGAAAAGTTTTGGCAGTGAAATATTTTCTTTTTACTATTTTTGCCTCATATTTTCTCTTGTCATGTTGCAGTAGCTCCAGTGCAAAATAACATTGTACGGTAGTAATGTTCATTGCTTGTACACATTGTTTTACCTCTAGTTATAATATTTGTCATAGATTTCTGGCAGAACACCCTTTATAAATGAAATTTCCTTGTACTTTTAGTTTGCTAAGTGTTTAGTTTGCTATGCATTTGTCAAATTGGAACTTAACTGTATTTGATCAGTTTTTATTAATCTTTCTATATAATCACAATTTTACATCGGTAATATAGTCAGTTATATTGATGCAATTTCCTAATCACGAGCCATCTTTTTGGATTTCCTCAGTTAAACTCATTTGCTCCTAATATGCTATGGATTTTACTTGCATGAATTTAGAATATTTACATTTCTATAGAGGAATTTAAAAGGCAGTTTTCAGTATGTGTGATATCCTCACTTGATTTTGCTCTGCCTTATAAATGATTTGGAAAAAATTCAATATATATATTTTTTAATCAAAGCAGTTTGAATCATAGATTATGTTTTTTAAAATTGAGTAGAACTTGCCCCTCTGGGCCCGGTTAAGCTTTGGGAGTTAGATCTCTGACTCACATACCTAATTTTCCTATAGTCTGTATCATTTCAAAAACTCTAGAATTTTTTTTATTTTTATTTTTATAGAATACAATCTGTGTCTTCTGTATTTTAGTATTAATCGGTACAAAGAATTGAAAATAGGACAGTGAAGAGGTTTAAATAATAAAAAGTTTACAAAGCACTTAGAACAGTTATTTCATGGAGTAATTGCTCAATAAAAATAAATAGCGTAATTGTTAAGTGATGTGTTATAGATTTATTTTTATAATTCTTTTATCTATTCAATATAATTATGTATGTATACATACAAAGGTGTATATATACACACACATTGTTTATCAAGTCATTTTAAAGTCATACAGACCACGATATTTTTTGCCTCTTTAAAAGAAATTTGATTTTTTGTTAATTAAAAGCTGAACTCTCAAAAGAAAATGTTAGTTCTTCCTTTTAAAATCAAGCCTATAATATAAACCCTCCAAAATGACAAAAATAAAAAGCCAATTTAGAGTTTTTTCTCCAATTAAAAGTGGATAACTAATTTAAGATGATGATTTAAAAAATAGGTCTAGCAGGGAAAAGTTATAATTACTTGCTTCCTTGTTTCTAGAAACATGTTTAAATTACAATTTATCCTGTAAGTCCTACATGCCATGTGCCATCCTAGTAGCTGTGAAATGCAAACATGAATAAGACATGATTCCTTCTGTCTAATTGCTCAAAATGTAGTGATGAACACAAACTGTCAATAAATAACTGGAATGCAATATGAAAAGTATGTAGAATACCACAAAAGAGAGACTTAGAAATGTTAAAATGCAAATACAGAACAATTAAATTATCTCCCAAGTTGTATATCGTGTGGGGATATTGAAGAAAGTTACAAAGAGTGATATCTCCAGCCTAATAGTAGGTGAGAGATTTAATAGGATAAAGCTCCTGTGTTTTCCTGAGATCGATCAGCCACAGGCAATAATATAACTGATATTTGGCTCCAAGTCCTACCAAATTTCGATTTTAAAATTAGTCTTCCCTGTGCTCATGGATGTAGGTGAGTAAGGGAATGTGTCTTTACTGGAAGAGTTAGGAAGGAGAAACCCTTGACTGTCTCTTCTGGTGACCTCAGGCTGAAGTTGCCTGTAATAAAACAACCACCACAAGCTTCATTTCTGCAGTTCTGATTTTCAGCCCTAGAATCAGGACTTTAACTCCTGCCCTCACTTTCCATTTTTGCTTATGTGTTCTATCCAACAGCAACTAGCCACACATTATTTCCACTAAAGACACTGTTTTTTCTCCTGTCTTTTGTATATTTTTCCACCCAGTATGACAGCTTTCAGACAACTCTCGAGTCTCTGTTCATAGTCTTGCATATGTGAGCTCCCCTGTCATCTTTTACAGTCTAAGTCAGCTCTCATTACTGCTCTGCTTGGGATCTCCAAAGCCGCCCATCTCACAGAGCTGACGCCGGCAGCACTGTCTTACAGTGCCCTACCTGGTATGGGTCCTCTGTCCCTCCAAGGCCTGGTCTCCCCCACCTGTCACCCTCCTGCTGCTTTACAACCGCAGGTGCCTCGCTGGTTCTCTGAACTCAAGCACACTCCCAGTGTGAGACATTATACTTCCTAGAGGCTTTGCTAAAGCCACTCTTACCCCATAGCTTCACACAAATGAATCCACACTTAACTAATTCTGCTCAACTGTCACCCTGTTAGAGAGGGTTCCCAGGCTACCAGGAATAAGAGAGCGCCTCTGCTCACTCTGGCGTTACCGATCATCCTTAACTCTCCTTTACTTTTCTTCATAGCACAAACTACTCATATAATCTGACAAATGTTATATTTGCACATTTTGCTTGTTTTCTGTTTCCTCCACTGGCATGAGGGCCTGGTACTTTGTGGTGGTCGCTGCTTTATCCTCAGCATCTGGAATAGACCCTGACACGTAGTAGGTCCTCATTAAATATTTGCCAGAAGATTGAATTCCTAAGGTTTGGTACTATTCTTGTGTGCCTTATTTATACTCAGGCTTGCACTGAAGTTCACATTCATTTATATTATATATTGCATTGCCTGATTATTAGATTATGCAAAACCCAGTAAGAGCCGCTAAGTGTCAAATGATAAATAAATGCATATTGTTACATAGAAACAAGGTACATTTTTAGATAACAAAAAATATGCTTGGAGAACTAAGGAAAACCATTGTATGCAGAAATCAAATACCTTCTGTCTACTTGGTAATCTAGAATGTCGTGCGTAATCAATAACTTCCTAAATGTACTGGAATTTGGGGGACTTGAATAAACTTTCTTTTAAATGCTTTACACCAGTAGCTGGGATACTCCATTTTGATAATTAAAGCCTGTTTGCTTCAGTGTAGGATATTGTGAAACCTGGTTTATAATGAATGAAATAATTTAGAAGCAAAATAGAAGGAAGTAATAATTTTTTGAAAGATCATTCCCAAGAAAAACTTCTGCTTGTTAGCACTAGCCTGAGTTGATCTGAAACTTACTAAGAGAAAATGGAAGATTTGTAAATGGTCTTGCTTACTTTAAATAATAGTAGGAATGCATTATTTTTATTCCCTGGGGAGAAAATATGCAGCAATTTGATTCTACTCTTTCCACTGTAGAAGCCAGAAGCAATTTCCTCATAAGCATTTCCATTCTTTTTCTCCAAGTCCTCTACTAAGTATTTTAACAGCAAAATGTTTGCTGAAAGAAAAAAAGGGAGTTACACAAATGTGTAATAACTGCGAATAGTTAGGTTATCTAAGTTAGAAAGCAAATTGATATGATCTACATGATTTCTACTTTTTTTACTTTAATGAGGTTTTCTTGGTGGCATAATAATCAGTTGTAAGAGTTTCTTGGGAACACATACAGAAAAGGTGTTGTCAGGGTATTTTGTTTGAGATATATCAATTAGGTCAACCGTATGATTTATTTATATTACATGTGCCCTTACACATTTTGGTCCAACACATCAATCAAGAACTGAATGGTGTTTATTTAAATTCACCTCCGACTGTTGTATCTTTCTATGAGCACTTTCACTTTATGTATTTTTGAGGTGTGACAGTGAATAAATATCTTGAAAATCATATCCTTATTTGAGATTATGTGCTTCATCATTTAAAAATGCCCTCTTTTTCTTGTTTAACATTTTTGCCTTGAATAACTCAACTTTGCTATATAGCTAACTATATTTCGATTTCTCACCCCATCTGTATCTAAGTATTGTTTATTCTTTTATATTTAGTCATAGTTCTAATCTGAAATACCGAAAATGGAGGACTAAATTATAAATTTAACCACTACCAACTCATTTTGAATGAATGGAAGAGGGAAATTGACTAACATACATAAATATAAATTCCCAAAACCAAAATACATAGATAAAATAAACACAAAAACAAATGGTTGCTAGAGTTGTTTCTTCTGTTGGTCTTGAGGCTGTAATTGGTATTTATAATTTCCACGTTCCTCAGCTGGTCAGACTGAGTGATACAAACATTTCTTCTAGTGGGAGCTGAGGCTTGGTAGCATTTTGTTTTTAATTAAAACGTCCATGGACATTTTCCACTAGACATGGAAATGCTAGGAGGTATCCAAGAGAAATTCCTGGGTTCTGGACACAGTTCTTGCTTCCTCTTTTGTGTGGTAACAGCAGTTATGTCCACTCTGAGATCACTTACCACAGAGAGTCTTCTAATCCCTTTTGCTTGTTGATTCAGGGAGCCCTGGTGGCCAAATGGCAGCCTCAGCGTCAGGTCAATTGAACTATTTTTTTGTGCCCTTGTTAAAGCATTCCTCCTTTGGAAATTAAAAATTCAAAATCAGCTGGAAACATAGCTAGAAATAATAAAAGAAAAATTTGTACCAGATGATTTTTTCACCTAATGGGCACAATGTAAGCATATAGAGCACACCCCCAGGTGAAGGTTCAACTACAACTTGAACTTTACCTTAGAAATGAAAACAATGTAACCTAGACATTTATATCCTCCTATCAATCTGAAATTCACACACACACACACACACACACACACACACACACACACAAAAGGAAAGAATGAAAAGTACCATGCCATGATTTTCTTTATTTTGGCTGTGGAAAAATGAAAATCAGATATAAGTTACTGATTTGGAGCTTACAGAGCATCTTATAGAATAACCATTCAAGTTTTCAAGTTGTCATTCTGCAGGCCTCCTTCCTAAGTCTTTTGCTGACCTGCTGACCATTCATCATTTTGTGATGAATTCCTAAGTATATTTGTTTTCTCAGTTTTTCTCAGTTTTTCACCATAAAGTTCAAAGACAATATGTAAAGGATACAGTGATGGGAAATAAGGCATTCAGGATCATCTGAGGTGGTCAGAAAAACAAATCCACATCTAGTACTGACAATTATTTCTGTCAGGGCAAATATTTGCCCTAGCCATGACAACATGGCTATCTGTGCCACTCTTCCCCTTACTCTGGTGGAAGATGGTCAGTTTTTGTGTTTTGCTATTAACAGAGTAAGTGCTCATTGGTAGGGTTAGTCAGACCAGCATTGGTCAGGGAAAGCCAGGATTGTTGAACATTCCTGTGACTTCCAGCCCTGCTTGTCTCATTTACCCTTGGAGCAAATTAGCAATGAAGTAATGAGAGGGAGGGTCACAGACATTCACAGACAATGTTGTGTTCTCTAATTATTCAAAGTCTTGTTTTCAGTGGGTGACCTTGGTGAATATTCATTATGCCCATCTGATTGCATGAGTCTTCTAGGGTAGCACGAAAATGTAGGAGGTTTACTAAAGAGTAGTTAAGATGTGAGTTCCCGAGGGAAGGCAGCCCAGCTCAAGCACTTAGTAACTGAGCGAGTTGGGACTGTGAACTTTGTGGGTCTCATGTTTGTTAACTGTGAAAATGAGAATACTCACATTATGCATCATGTGGGGTTGTGTTGATATTAAACAATATAATATATATAAACATTTATGACAGTCCTTGGCACACGAAAAAGTGGAGCAAATGTCAGCTATTCTGACTTAGATTATAAGAAGAATCTTCTTATAGATGCATAAAGAATATAAAATACAATGTAGGATGGGGACAGCCTAGAGCAGGGGTGGCGAACACGTGGCTCTCGAGCCGCATGCGGCTCCCGGCCAAAATGAATGCGGCTCTTTGCCTCTTATCATTATTTTGTATACTGTGGCTCTTTGCCAAGTTTGGATTTTGTTATGCTGCTTCTGAGGAGGG